>JASANF010012942.1:0-51427 GCA_030248245.1 Trissonchulus sp. WLG1_4 | reverse complement strand
TAAATGCAGAGAGCAGAGGTCTGGGGGTCTGAGGTCTGAGCAGAGGTCTGAGGTGGCCCTCAGAAAAAAGTCAGAACGGAGTCAGTCCATATATTATACGCTCCCGCTTCCAGCGTGGGTCTTACTTACGGAGTCAGTCAATACGTTCCCGCTTCCAGCGTGCGTCTTAGTTACGGAGTCAGTCAATACGTTCCCATTGGCAGCGTGGGTCTTAGTTACGGAATCAGCCACTGCAGTCAGTCGCTTCGCATCATCCGCGTGGGTAACTTACTCTGCCACAGGAAAAATTTTTTTCGAAAAGTGACCGAAAATTGAAGGAAAATTGGAGGAAATGCAATTTGAACCAATTTTAAAATATGTATTCCTTTAAATTTCATACTCATTTCGTGCGTTTTTAGTACATATTTTGCCTAAACTTTTGCGTTTTTTCCTTCAACTTTCGGTTTTATTTCTACACATTTTCAGTTTAATTTTGGCTTAATTTCGGTCACATTTCCGCTAAATTTCCGCAGCTTTTCTGTCATTTTTCAGCAATATTTCCTTTAAATTTCAGTCAAATTTCCGCTAAATTTCTGCAGCTTTTCTGTTATTTTTCAGCAATGTTTCATTTAATTTTCCGTCATATTTCCGCTAAATTTCTACAACTTTTCTGTTATTTTTCACTATTGTTTCATTCATATTTCCTTCAAATTTCAGCCAAATTTCCGCAACTTTTCTATTATTTTTCAGCACTTAGTATGTGATTACGGGCCTAAGTGTTACTCACATACATTATGTACACATACACTTATGTACTGTACTTACATACATATGTACACTTCGCTTAGCTGCTTCGCAATTGTTTCGGTTTTGTATTCACATTATGTTTAGTGTTTGGCTTAGTGGGGGGGGTGGGGCTAAGCTAAGCGATTAGTTGGGGATTTGTATTGAGCTCTCTTTCATGCAAGGCTCAACATACATATGTGAGTGTGCGTGTACGTTTTCAAGTTTACGCTTGAGGTTGGGATTTCAGCTTAAGCTGAGGGTCAGGCTTAAGTTTTGTAATTTTGAAATTTATATGTTTACATAACATGTGATGAGCCTTGCATGTAGAGAAGGGTTAAGTTGACTTTGGGTGGCTTTTGCCGCCGAGGGAATGAATGGCATGCAATTTAAGGTGCATTAGTGACATTTGCCGACCAAGTTGAGCCTTGTCGGTCTTTTAATCTGTCGAAATAAAAAATGCACTTTGTTTTTCAAGTTAGTTTTTTTGCATTTCTAAGACAGCACCATCGATGTAATTTTTCTTCATGGGCCGTATTCTCAAAATTACCTGCAGCTAAAGTTAGGCTAAGTCGTATTCTCAAACAATGACTAAAGCCAATGTGATAGCTCAGGTTACCCTTTATATTCGGACGAGAAAAGTGCTTTATCTTGTTTCGCAGCTAAAGTTAATGTACTGTGCAAATTTTTAACCTCAACCGTTGACGTTAACCTTGTTTTCAATTTTAACTTTACCTTTACCCACATTGTTTGTAATAAAATCCCGGTCCACAAATTTAGATTTTCCGAGGTATGATATCTTGAAAATAGCATTTTCAGTGTCTTTTGGAAGTGAATGTAGGCCAAAGTTTGAATTTGAAGCCAAACTATGTGGCTAAACCCGAAATTTGAGCCTTTTGTGAGGCTCGTTTTCAGAAACCCGTATTTTCAGAAACCCGTATTTTTGCCGTTCCAAGATACTTAAATGAAGTGTAAATAATGTTTAAAAATTTTTAGAACCAAGTCGACACACATTATATAACCCTATTCTTTTTGAAAAATTGGCCAGTCACCTGAAGCCTCCAATTTCTGGCGTATTTTTAAAAAAACAAAAATACTTATATAGACCGCCGCCGTTGAAAATTTAAAAAAAAGTGAGGGACATGCCCGGAAATTTTGGGGTTAAATGCAGTAGGGGGGAGAATAGTGGATCTATTTTTTAGTAGAATGCAGCAAAATGCAGCCAAATTTTTGTGTTCAGGTATCATTCGTAACCGAGTACTTTGGGTGCAAAGTTTGCACTGAAATTGCAAAAACCTCACAAATGAAACTACCACTTTAAGTGGGCTGCAATCAATCTCACCACTGTCGAGGCTAATGATAACGTGAGTATGAACAGCGGAAATCTTGCTAAAAAAGCATGGAAAATGACCTCTGCTTTGACTGAAATGTATTCGTAACAATGCGGCATAAAGTAACAATTCGAAAAACACGTCAATTGAAGCAAAAACTTGTAAAAATATATGGAAAAGCAACTAAATCTAGCACAAATATGTAGGAAAGTGAAAGGAAATATAACCGAAAAGTAAAAGAAAATATACATAACGGAAACATGACCGAAGGAAATATGACCGAAAAGTGAAGGAAATATAAATGAAATATGACCGAAAAGTGAAGGAAATATAAATGAAATATGACAGAAAAGTGAAGGAAATGTGAAAGAAATATGACCGAAAAGTGAAGGAAATTTGACCGAAAAGTGAAGGAAATATGACTGAAAAGTGAAGGAAATATGACCGAAAAGTGAAGGAAAAATATGAGCCGAAAAGTGACGGAAAGTTGGACTAAATGGAGGAAATGTGACGGAAAAATGAAGGAAATATTGCTGAAATGTTGCGGAAATGTGTCTGAAATGTGACGGAAAGTGAGAATTGTTATTGGAGGAAATTTGACAGAAATAGAGAGGAAATGTGAAGGAAATTTTTCCTTCGTTTTTCCGTCATTTTTCAGTGACATTTCGAAATTATTTTTTCCGGTGTGCGTGGGTCACTTACTCAGTTATGGCGCTTCACCCACCCTCGTACCCTGCGTGGGTCCCTTACTAACCCTTGCGTGGGTGCGTGGGTAGGCGTTGCCCACGCGTGGTCACTTTCCGGCCACCGTTCGTCACTTTCCGGCCACCGTTCGTCACTTTCCGGCCACCGTTCGTCACTTTTCGCGAACGACGAAGCTCGTCGTACAACAGGGAACTTTTTTACGCGCAGTAGTGTAGCATTGATCAAAAAATACTATAAAATGTTAGCTAAACAAACAAAACTAGGGGAAATACGAAATATCTTTGGGTTTGAAGAGAGGGAGCGAGAAAGACCAATCATGGCCACCGAACCCCGCCCCCGAAGCAAGTGATCTAGCCTACAATTCGCTAGCTTATTACGAAAAGTAGTAGAATTCAGACAATTTATAAAGGCCGATTCACACGGTGCGTTTTTGCCGCTGCGATTTTGACGCAAAACGCAAGCCGCAGGGTGTCGCAAGCGAAACGCACCGTCTGAACAAGCTTTGCGGCTTTAGTGCGTCTCGCAGGTCAGTTTGCTGCGTCTTTACTGTTTCAAAAAAATGACAAAGTGCTAAGCAAAAATTGTTTAAACCAACACAAACGTAGCATCAAAACGCAATGAAATCGCAGGTCGAATTGCAGTCTGGCGTTTAAAACGCTGCGGCACAATCAAGACGCAGGCATTCCGCACTAAAAACGCTGCGTCTGCTCAGACATTGCGTTTTGCGTGCGGCAACCTGCGTTTTGCCGCAGCGACAAAATCGCTGCGGCAAAATCGCAGTAAAATTGCAGCGTGTGAATCGGCCTTTAGGGGGGCGATCCGGGAATCGGGGGTTACATCGAAAATTGGCAAAAAAGTTGGCAAATGTCAAACTTTACTATACATATATGTAGTAAGGCACGTGCGTGAAGTTGGCAGACACTTTGTCAGTACAAATTCTGAAATATAACTTTTCTGATTGCTCAGAATTTGTATTATTTTGTACCACAGTCACCACAATTTGTACTAATTTGTACGAGGAGTACAAATCCGCGGAAAACTGTCTGCCAACTTCACGATTTGAGCCAATCGCACACATTACAGGATTTCATATTAAAAATTTTATATTACTACATCTTCGTTTTATCATAACCAGTAAGCTTTATATTTATTTTCCAAATAAGAAACTAGCTGTGGATATTTGTAGTATGACAAAAACGTATCGAAATCACACAAAAATGTTTAAAGCTTTTGTCGAGTTGTTTGGCTTGAAGAAAAAAACATTTGAAAAATTGGTTGGATGAGCCAGTACCTACACAGCAGACATACAAATTGTCAAAATCGAATAAATAACACTTATAAATGTATGCTGGTTTCAATATTATTTATTTAATTACGCAATTTAGTAAAAAATTGCAAAGTTTGACTAATGTTATACAGTAGTGCATTACTCCTGTCTGTGCATGGCTCAAAGCGTGAAGTTAGCAGACACTTTTCCGGTCGTTCGCCACTAGGCCGAATCGCCGCTAGGCCGAATCGCCACTAGGCCGAATCTTCGCCACTAGGCCGAATCACCGTTAGGCCGAATCGCCACTAGGCCGAATCACCGCTAAGCCGAATCACCACCAGTCCGAAAAAAACGAAATGTCTTCCGCAAAATGTACAAACCGCAACAAGCCAACAGTTGTCCCAAAATCTATATAGTTGAATATTCAAACACAAAGTTTACAACTTAAACAGTAAACGAATACTAAGCCGTAAATACCAAAATTATCAAAAAAATATTATAATAAATAAACTTAAAGGAGAAACGATCCAAGTAGAACTAATGTAAACAAATTCATCGTCTTTTTGGCTACCAGTTTGGCTTGTAAATATGGCGGACATGCTCGATTTCTTTCTGGTTAGGTTATGCATGTGTGATTGTGCCTGAGCATTTCAAGAGCACTAAAATTTTGGCTCAGGGTAGTATTTAGGCTTAGGCACAGTCATATGGTTATTTTCAAACGTAGGTTTGGCTAGGGTTTGGTTGAGTTTTAATTTTGTAATTCTGGAATTCTGTTTATGTGAAGTCCCTACATACGCTTGTGTATATTATTTTATCATCTAGACTTGTCCCACTCTTTAATTTCCCTTTTTCTGGTTATGTATATAATGCTATTTTGTTTCTGTTTCAGGCAATTTTAATGAATAATTTATTGCTGCAAGCAGCTGTCATGACTGAACCTGATTCGGCATTTATTTGATTGCCGCGTGTTTTTCAGTCTGATTTCAGCTAATCTTGGTGATTGCAACTACATATTTCTGGACTTATATATTTTTATTATTCGTCTTATTCCATTCAACTATTTACTATATTATTATCTAATGTAATTAGCTAATCTATTGTATTTATTTTCAGTCATTCTAATCAAGTGTGTTCATATCATATGCATGTTTCACTTTCGTAGTTTCGTTTTTTTTATAATTCTTTCAGTTTCATTTCATATCATACCATGTTTAACAACAACTCTTCAATCATACCATGTTCAATTTTCATTTATTTAACGGAAGATAGGTAGAGTGAGTAAAACACAACAACATAAAAGTCACAGCTAAAGATTTGAAGCTCAACATTTTGACTAAGCATGACGACCAGAAGTATGTAAATCCAATAATACACAACAGTTAAGAACGCAACTTTAGAAATAATCGTGGTCGTTCATAACTTGATTCAAATTCCCATTGTTATCTGCAACTACTTTATCATTATGCACAATGTTATTGTCAACTTGAACTTCCTGCAGGGGCTCGACTGGAGCGGCAATTTCAGCTTTTCAGCTTCCGGCAAGTTTTCAGCAAACGCGTGAGCAATACCGCGTAGATATTTCAGCCGATCAGCGTCATTGATATAATGTTGCCACAGAGTGTTTATTCTGCGATTAATTCGTTCATATTTCAAGTTACGGCGTACAATATTTAGACCCATTTAATTTGCTGAATGTTTAACTGAGTTTCAGCCTCGAGTTCTTTCACCACGCGCAAAAATTCAAAAATGTTAGGATGAGGCTTGCCCACTGCGCGCTTTAGTTTGTAGTGCCAGCCCTCCACGTTATTGTTTGTACGAGGTCGCCGCTCGTGTACATTCCACATTTGGATTGGGATGGCTCCGTTTTCCAGCCACTGGTTGCGAAAATATGCATAGTAGTTATGCAGTTCAGGGAAAAGATCCATGGCAGATTGGTAGAGCTGGTCGAAAGCTCCAGGTACCTCGACAGGTGGAAGAAAAGCCAATGCAATGGTGCTGCGCACAAATTGGCGGAATTCAGCATTGTCGCGATACATTATTCGGTAACCATTGACGGAAATCCATCGTAAATTTGCTTGTGTAAAATGAAAAAAACAACCAACATGAGGAATTCCTGAAAATTCAGTACGCAGACATGAGATCAAACCAGATTCAAAGTCGGATAGAAACGACTGAGGCTGAAAATTGAGATTTCTTCGTAAAGCAGCATCACGGAGAAGTCGAAACAAAGCAGTGTACACATATCTACTTTTCGCCGGTAGTAAACAATAAGCAAGGGCCAGAAATTTTCCGTGAAGACTGACATGCATAGTAAATAGCTGCATGAAGATGAGTGGAACTGCCTCAAAAGTGCCATCCAAATTTATTCCAATATTAGGTTGGCACAGCCGTGTAAAGGAGTCATTTGAGCATAGCACCAGAATTCTTCCTTCCTGAGTCATTTCATCGACTAAAACCCAGTCTTCCCCTGCCAAGGTTTCACGCCATTCGTTTTCAAGCACCAAGTCATTAGACGTGGCAGGTAGTACAGGTATGCTGAAGACATTTTACTGCGACTGGGCAGCAAGTTAGCTGCTGCATCAGCATCCATGTTCGCTGCTACTTGCCGGTAAATCGCTGTGCAAGGAGTTAACTCTTGACTTGCCCGATCCTTCATTACATTGGTCGCCAATCGAACCTGTAAAGCAAACACACAACTATAGTGCCTTTTTTATTAAGGTTTTCATGCATGCATCCCAGCGGAAAACGCTAAACACACACACAAATATATTGTAGAGTTACATAAATATCATTATCTTAGTTTCTTAAACTAGTTGGAATCAAAATATGTAAAATAAAAATTATTCTTTTAGGCTTAACTGAATTAAATTAACTAAATCAACACGTACCTGTAAGCTATTATAGTCCGCCTTGTGGTTATGCTGCTTCGTCTGATTTAGCACCTCAGTTCCAACTGCGATTGTTGCTCGACCAGGGCAATACTTCAGCACACATCTCCAGTAAGTGCTCTGTGCCGTCTGTTTGTCTCGGCTATATGTGAAACCATTGTGTACAGCAAGCTGCTTTCCCCGGTGAGATCTAACGAACTCAGCCATTTGTAAATAGCACTGACACGTTTCATCAGATCTAAACATTTAAAAAAAGTGCAGGTAACTGTTGCTAACTATTCTATTCAGTTACCAAAAAATTTATATGGGCAAATAGGACAAGACAGTTAACTTGAAATTTGTCGACTAATTTTTATAAAGTTTTCTGTACCGATTTAAAACTTAAGCCTAAGCCTGAGCAGAAACCCTCGTGCTGTGTTTCCTGTAAGATTATGCACATAAACAAACTATAAACTAAGCCTATGCCTAACGTAACTTTTGTCTATGTCTATTGCTAATCTAAGCCTAAGGCTGAGTCTAAATCTAAACTTAAGCCATAATTTAATAATAACTTAAGCCCCACACACACGTACACATGTACTACAAAGCCTTGCGAGATTAAGATCCAAACCAAAAAACCGCATTCCGAACCAAACGTATCAAAAATTTTATTGCGCTGCTGTATTTATTAATTTCTTGAAGCTTCTGCACATATTTTCGGACTAACGGTGATTCGGCTTAGCGGTGATTCGGCCTAGTGGCGATTCGGCCTAACGGTGATTCGGCCTAGTGGCGAAGATTCGGCCTAGCGGCGATTCGGCCTAGCGGTGACACGCCACTTTTCCATGAATTTGTACTCGTAGTACAAATTAGTACAAAATGTGGTACTTGTGGTACAAAATAGTACAAATTCTGAACTGTCAGAAAAATCATATTTCAGAATTTGTACTGACAAAGTGTTTGCCAACTTCACGCACGTGTAGTAAGGCACAAAAGAACACTGGAGGCAAAATTACAAATCACGTGATCATGTCACGTGACTCCCAGAGCACCAAACGTGAGTGAATTTTCGGCAAACGATAACTCTGCTTATTCTTTACGTATAGTCACACTTTATATACCAAAATGTAGCTTATGTGCTTTTCTAGTTGAACATTATTTTGGTTTTTAACATTTATGTCGGATTTGGATAAAAAATGTCATTATGTGTTTTCGAAGTCGAACTCTGAGCAATAAAATTCAAAAAATATTTCCAAGCTTTATTTTAAAAAACTAAAAAATTGTTCAACTGCGCAGAGCCTAAGACTATAATTGTGCAAAATTTTGTAGAGAAATATCTTACCAGCATTTTATAATCGAATGCAGAAAAATTGGTTTTGTAGTCACACAGCCTATATTTGAGTCTGCTGCTTCTGAAAATGGTTTCTTGTGCAATTTTTTTGCACAGAACGCAATAAAATGGTTTTAATTTTTCATTACAACTAATAAAATTATGTATCACCTGTTTGGAAAACCTCAAAAAGCGTTGATGCACTGGCTTACATGCTGAATTTGTGTAAAAGTCTAATAAAATCAGTAAATTGTCCAATTTTTTTCAAATTTTTTGCTATGGAGATATGCGTGTCAAAACATCAGAAATAGAATTTTGGGCAACTTTTCTTCAAGAATGATAGGTCAATTTCTAGTTGCTGATGATTTCTTTTGTCTAAAATGTGTTTTGGTCTTCACTCTATTACTCCAAGCATGATCGAAACACTGATATTTTTTTGATTCACACACCATTATATGCAAACGTAGAGAAACACATGCATTAAATTATACGTACAGTGAGCTTTCGGAAGGCAAAAACCATTTATAAAGTTGGCATAGTCAGGATTTTCAAAAAGGGGGGGGCACATTTTTTTCCAAAAGGGGGGATTTTCAAAAAGGGGGTCTTACTTACGGAGTCAGTCAATACGTTCCCGCTTCCAGCGTGCGTCTTAGTTACGGAGTCAGTCAATACGTTCCCATTGGCAGCGTGGGTCTTAGTTACGGAATAAGCCACTGCAGTCAGTCGCTTCGCATCATCCGCGTGGGTAACTTACTCTGCGTGGGTCACTTACTCAGTTATTGCGCTTCACCCACCCTCGTACCCTGCGTGAGTCTGCGCGACAACGACAGTTGCCACAAAGTAGACCACTCCCAGACGCTATCAAGACTAAGTGCCAGATAATGACTTCGAGATTTTTTTGGGCAAGCCGCAAAAATCTTAGCATCATCTGCAAAAAGGGTACAGCTACACTACTGTGCGTAAAAAAGTTCCCCGTTCGTCGGCGTACGACGAGCTTCGTCGTTCGCGAAAAGTGACGAACGGTGGCCGGAAAGTGACGAACAAAAAATTTTTAATTTTTCATTTTTTTACATTGAGAATGTGTTTTGGAGCATTTTTGAAAAATTTTTTGTTCGTCACTTTCCGGCCACCGTTCGTCACTTTTCGCAAACGACGAAGCTCGTCGTACGCCGACGAACAGGGAACTTTTTTTGCACAGTACTGTAGAAATTTGACAGTCAAAATTGAAATTTTGTCTGAACTTTAACCTTCGATTTCTCAGCCCACAGACGTGCTAGAAACTCCGCGATACCTGGAAACGCTTTATCTGGATGCGTAGATTTCAAAAACAGCAAAATTTAATAGTCCCGCGAAATTTACTATTAAGGTAGTTACAGTCGTTTTAGTGCAGCCGGTTTTCGCTTGTTAACAGAAAAGTTTCTAAGTCTAATTCTCCGGCCAAGGCTGAGCGCAAGGCAAATTTAGTTTAAAGTTGAAATTTCTTGCCTACATGCTCTTGCCTGTACAATGCTCATCGACAACATCTGGCAGGTCATTTACATAGATGAGAAATAATATGGGTCCAAGGACAGTTCCCTCTCCCTGGGGTACCCCACTCAACAGGGAGGGCTTGAGATTTTTGACCATCAACTAGAACAGCTTGTGTTCTATTACTCAAAAAACTAGAAAGCCACCCTAGCAATTTTTCTTCGAGGCCGTACTTACTAAGTTTGTAATTTTACTTTGAACGCGGGACAGTGTCGAAAGCTTTAGCAAAATTAAGGTACACTGCATGGACAGTTTGTCTTCGTTCAATACTACTGTGCCACTTGTGGAGGGTGGACAGAAGGTTGGTCACTGTAGATTTACGTTTTAGAAAGCCGTGTTGAGACGGATGTAATAGATTATTAGATGTGAGATGGGACATGATTGATTCACATACTATGTGCTCCAGAATTTTACAACTCACACACGTAAAACTTATACATAGGCCTATAATTTTATAATTGAGGGATCTGAATTTTTTCCCTTCTTCTTAAAAACTGGAATGATGCTGCCTTTAACCAGTCACTAGAAAAAGTTTGCGAATCAAGTGAAAAACAAAAAATTTTGATCAAAGTTTATGTGTTTTGAGATTGAGATTGAGATTGATTGAGTTTATAAGATCAAAGTTTAAGTTTTTGATCTTTATAATTTAAAAAGTTTCGCAGATATAGCCCGAATTTTGTATTGAACCTTACTTGTGTTGTATAGTCAGAGGGGGTGAAAAAAATACGATTGAAAACATGGGATAAAAAAATACACCCCCCTCCAAGGAAAACCCCAACAGGTATATGTCTGTTGAATACATACAAAGCGAGCACTACTAGTGCTACATTACTTAAACATTATACCTTGAAATAATCTGTGTTCAGCTTAAAATATGAAGCTGACAAAATCATGCACTCAAAATAGGGCTCATTTTACAAGGTCTAACTAAATTTTCACAAGCTTCTCTTGTAGCGGGGTCTAGCTGTCTTCCGACACTAGCTGCGCATATGGCATAGTCAACTACCATTCTATCAAACTGCGAATGGTTCTTCTCTACTGGTACTGGTTGGCTCGTATTGGAGCCATATTTTTTTACCCCCAATTTTTGGTCGATTTGTGGGGAAAAAAATACGGATACTTTTTGCTTTCATGTCGTGTTTTTAAACCAAGACAACTTCATTTGTAGAAAAAAGTAAGCACAGGAGGGTTCTACAGCCGCGAAGTGTACTACGACCACTGACTGCTAACAGAGCGATTCCAGCTACACTAGGGTGTTCAAATGATGAGCCCAGCTACATAAATATACATACAGACGCACATATGCCTAAGTTGCGAAGCTGATGATAATATTGCTTGTTTACTCTTTAAAAGACAAAATCTGGTAACATTTTGTGGTACAACACGATTGGAATCCTGACAGCAATGAAGGGAAATTTAACTTATTTAAAACTATATCTATGCATGAAAAAACAATCGATCAGGGCGTCGCCACAAATTTCGGCGTTCCGCGATACAATGTTTACCTCAATTGATTCAGCTTACCGCAAAGAAGTAATACGTAGACGAAAAAAATTTTGAAAAAATATTTCAAAATTAGTGTAATGTAAAAAATAGTGTGTGGTGTTATTGGGGTCTCAATTTCAGTGGCCTTTTGTTTTATGTTTAATTAAAAAATAGAGTAAGTTTTAGTTGAGTTTCATAACTGGTGAAGCATTTTGGTCTGCGTTCCTTGGATGGGTCAGAATCGACCCGTATTTTTTTCCCCGCGACCGTATTTTTTCCCCCAAAGTGGGGGTAAAAAAATACGGTTATTTTTTAATTTATATAAAATTAGTAATGCAGAGAAAAAATTTTAATATGTGATTTTGTAGAGCAACTCCGCGAGGTACTGTTGGAAAAACGTTTGCCCGAGAAACTTAATACAGGAAAGCAAAAAAACCTTGTACTCATATTTTGTATTTTTTTACCCCATCTGACTATAACGCTTCTATCAGCCTGGTCCAGGTAGCTTCAGAAAAAGTAACTTTGTAACTTTTCAAAGCCTGAACCGATTTACAAAATTTTTTCAGCATTTGGTAGCTTAGAAGTTGTTCTTTCAATATTGGTAGCAGGTTTTTATTTCATGGAGTATTTTTGCCTAAATACAATTTTGCGCAAAAATTTTCATGTAAAGTTTAATTTTTGGACAAAGTTTGATTTCCAGCTAAAGCTTACATCCTACAAAGTTCTAACCTAGCCTATTCGAAAGAGCGTCAATTTTGACCCCCTCCTGGGTTTGGAGGATATAGGGGGATTCTGAATCATTAGTCGAAAAAATGCCGTTTTTCCGACTTATTCGACCCCTAAGGGTTTTAACACCAATAATTATTTCAATTCAGATTTTTATTAAAAGGGGCGACAGCTGTTTTGGGGGCTAGAGATCAGATTGGGGGCATGGCTGACGATGGGGGTTTCATATTTTTATTAAAAGATGGGGTAGGAAGCGAATTAGGGCCGAAAATAATTTTTCCCCCCAACCGAATGTAAACCTATATTAGCAATTTTCGGCCAATTTATAGTTTTTGTGTAATAAAATTCGCCATAGTCGACAATTAGGAACTTTGAATGGTGATCTGCTAACGGCACGTGTATACGCGTGTCGTGTGTCATTTTGCAGCCCTAAAATTGCAACACAGATCAGAAACGGTCGTTTTTGACGACGGATCAGAACAAGCCACCTGGCAAAACCATATTGCAACGATACATAAATCATCGCAAAACCCCAATTTTTGAACGCAGCCATAAAATAGCCTACGCTGGCCCATAACACAAAAATATTCACTCCAACTCTTATGTACGCAGCTATGCACAAAGGGCTTTTCTTCCCGCAATGGACGTGACTTTTATTCCCCGCTCGACTATAACGTTTATATACGAGGTCATAGGCCCTTGGTCCTATTTTTTTGATCCATGTGCTTAAATATTAATGTTTAATATTTTTTAAATATTTTTGTTTATTTCATGTCAAAAGTGCAGTTGTCAATGCAATGTCGACGGTTAAAAACTCGGAAACCTCTAACTTCTGGGGGCTGCCGCCCCCAGACCCCCGCATTGTTAAATGCTTGCTGTAGATCCATTAAATATTTTTATTTCATGTCAAAAGTACAGTTTTCAATGCGATTTCGATGGTTAAAACCTCAAAAAAGCTCAAACTTCTGGGGACTGCCGCCCCCAGACTCCCGCAATGTTAAGTGCTAGATGCAGATCCACTATTCTAGTTTATCGATTACAAACTCACACAAGGTCCGAGGATTCCGAGGGTAGGGTTGCCGCCACCGCCAGACCCCCTTTGGTCGGCGGTGGCTCACTGTTGCTCCGCACCCCCCCCCCCCGGTCGCAGTCCCCCCCCCCCTTTGCGAAATCCTGGATACGCCACTGCTCTACTCCAAAAAATAGGTCCACTATCCCCCCACCAACTGCACTTGATCCTTTAATTTATTAGACAGAAATGGCGTAAGTTTAAGATGATTTTTGGACATTTTAATTTTCTTTTAAATTGTCTTTTAATTTATCTTAATTTCTAGGAATCAGTTTTCAAGGATTTCACAGAAAATTAAGGTATATTAAAAATGTCCGAATTTTGTCAAACTTTTGTCTCAAATAAATTCCAATTTTTGAAAACAGTTTCACAGATTTTTTGGACGAAATTCACACATCTGAATTTTTAACTTAATTGTCCGGAAACGCTACGGAATATTTATAAAAAGCTCCGAATAACCTCGAATTACCTCCGAAGTGTAAGACGGTGTTCAGATGGGTGTTCGGTGTTGTAATTCGGATCATCGGTTTTCATGTGGTTTGAAGCCATACATGTAACGGGGTCAAAATTTTGAGGGGGCCTCCCCCCCTGAATGATCGACCAAAAATAAATTTTGCTAAAATTTGCAAAAATTTCGCAAAAAAGTGCAATTTTTTCCAAATTCTGGGGACCCTCCCCCCGGCCCCTCGATTTGGGGGGGGGGGTCCCCCATGCCCGCCCCCCTCATACATGTTTGTTTGAAGCCAAAAATGGCCATAATTTTTGGTTTTGGATAATTTTGAAGAAGAAGAAGAAGAAGAAGAAATCAGTTATTCGCCAAGGCAACAAAAACTCTGTCATATATACAGGTTAACAAAAAAAAAACAGGTAAGAACATTAGAGAAAAAATATACGTATATATATATAAACGTAACGAAAAACAGAAACAGAAAAAAACCAAAATTGACAACACAAAACAGAAAATGCAAAAAAAACATAGTATAAGTTCGGACATAACATGGAATATATTCTGCGCAAACATATATATGTACATGAAAAAAAAGCGAAAAGCATGGGGCACGGCCTAATTGCAGGCCTTTTATAGCCCCTGCCAAGTATATATGTAAATAAACATGAAAAGAAGAAACATGGCGGAACCTTTCTGTATATATATAATAAAGAAAATCAGCTAAAATCATATATACTGCAAAAACTCATGAAACGCTAATTTCTTTACACGGGCACGAAATATACTAACGTTTGGACTACGAACAATTTCTTCAGCCAGAGTGTTCCAAATTTTGAGTGCGTTATGATGTTTTAAATTATCGTCTAGGCATACATGTAGTTGGGGGGGGGGGATGGGGGGGGACGACCCCCCCCCCCCCCCCCAAATTCGGGGCCGGGGGCGGGCGGGGGGGTCCCACCCGGGGGACACGAGGGGAGAGGGTGCCGGCGGGAGCAAAATTTTGGCCAAAATTTAAGAAAATGGGCACTTTTTCGTAAAATTTAAGCAATTTTTACCAAATTTTTCGCCAAAATTTGTCAAAATCGGTGTTTTTTTGGTCAAAAAAAGTAAAAAATGCGTCACTTTTGGAAGGGAGGGGGGTCAAAAATGAGTTGACGCAGGGGAGGGGGTCCCACCAGAGGGGGGGGAGGGGTACCCAAAATTTTGGTGCTGTTACATGTATGCGTCTAGGCTTAGTTAGCAGGATCCTCTAGGCTAAGCTGGCAATATTTTTCCTGAAAATTTCGATCTTTTAGTACCTAAGCCTGAACCTGATACTAAGCCCCATACAAATCCTACGCCCAAGCCTATAGGTTTCCGAAAAAAAATTGCGAAAACGTCCCTCACTGAGGGTACAGATTTCAAGGGGGTCGCAGCTCAGAAAATCCGGTAAATGAAATAGGGGTTCTTGAAGCAAAAATGTTACCCTCAAGCCTGGTTCTTCCTCGTCCCTAAGCGTTGTCCCTGTCCTTAAGCGTTGTCCTTGTCCCTGTCCCTAGGTGTCCTTGTCCCTGTGTCCTCATGCTTTGTCCCTGTCCTTAAGAAATGTCCCTAAGGTCTATAGGGAATGTCCTTGTACCTGTCCTTAGAGGTGATTGATTTATACTCCTTGAGGACAAGGGAATAGTCTTTCTCACATGAACTAATGCTCAAACGTCATTGGATAAAATGCGTTTTGTTTAAAGTGCCTTGAAAAAGTTATCAAACCTTTTTGTAGGCTGAAAAAAAAAGAAAATACAAAATTTCGAATGTGGGATTCGAACTCTGATACATAGTTTGAGGAGCAAAAATCTCAACCACTCGACTACCATGTCATGTAAATTTGAGCTCTAAACCATCTTTATAAACTTTTAGTATATTTCAGCTTGGTATAAAAATTGAAAACCAAGTATTTTTCACGCAAAAATGTGTTAAATAACAAAAAAAATAACGATGGAATAATTACCGCAACACAAGCCCACGACATTCTTTCACTAGTAGTCGAGTTCGTCCGTGATTGGCTGTTCTTCGTGTGATATGCACTAACTGCTGTATTTTGATTGGCCGAGTTGCTTAGGGACAGGGAAAAAGTAGAACATTGTTCAACATTGCTTAGGGACATAGGGACAGTCCTTATGGCTGCTTAAGGACATTCCCTAAGCTGATTAGGGACAAGTATGAATCAATCGCAGCTTAGGTACAGGGAAAAGGAAAAGGACACTTCGGAAGTATGAATTAATCTTTTATAAGGACAGCGACAAACCTTAAGGACAGGGACAGTCCTTAAGGACGAGTATGAACCGGGCTTCAAAGTGCTCTACTCTAATTAGGGAAATCAAAATAGGTCCACTTATATTCCCCCCCCCCAATTGCATAACCCTTTTATGGCCATTTTTGGCTTCAAGTTTTGGCCTGCGTTCACTTTCAAAAACACTGAAAATGCAATTTTCACGTTGTCAAAGCTCAGAAAATACAAATTTGTGGATAGGGGTCCTATTACAAAAAAACGCTTCCCTTAAGGTGGTAGTTGCGTTCTCGAGGTTTTTGCGATTCCTATGCATACATGGGCGTGGGGGGGTTTTCACCCCCACCAGAAGACATCCTCACCCCCCCCCAGACAGGTCCGTCACCCCCCCCCCCCCAGAATGTTTTGAAGGTCGCTCACGAAGCAAAAATTAGTGGCTCACGAAGCGAAATTGGTGGCTCACGAAGCAAAAGTAGCCGGAAAAGTTGCTCCGCACTCCCCCCCCCCAAAATTCGGTAGCTGCCCACGTATGTTCCTATGTAAACTTTGCGCCCACAGAACTCAAGTTACAAACTGAGGTCTGAGCACGAATTTTTGGCCCGTTACTGTAAAGGTCAAAATCCCCAGGCATGTCTCACTTTTTCGAAATTTCACCTGTGGACATTTTTAAAGGGCTTTAGAAATTTAGCTTAGAAATTTTCAATCCAGAGGCAACGTATTTCTGGTCAAAATGTTTCTAACTTTTGTAAGACCCATTCTTGAGTACGCATCAAGTGCATGGTCGCCATATCTCCTCAGGGACATTGACTGTATTGAAAATGTTCAGCGACGGTTTACGAAACGTCTCTATGGACTTCAATACACGTCTTACCCTGACCGTTTATCTGCGCTGAATTTGCCGTCATTAGAGTATATATAGGCGTATTTATCTGGACCTCATGCTTCTGTATAAAATTATATATATATATATATATATATATATATATATATATATATATATATATATATATATATATATATATATATATATATATATATATATATATATATATATATATATATATATATATGTGTTTGGTTTGTTGTGTGTTTCGTAGAATAAGCATCCTTTCTTCTTTAATTATAAGAAAATATGTTAAATTTTCGGTGTGTTTGCTTTTAAGCTATTTTCTCAGCAAATTGACTAGTTATTAAAAAAGTGAGGGAGATGCCTGGGGATTTTAAATATATACGTCAAAAACGTTAATATCTTTCATCCCCAACCGGTAATCGTATGATTCAGAGCTGTGGCGCGAACTTTTTGTAAAACATCCTAATATTTTGCAAGGGACCTTTCTTTAGCCGCTTGTACTGGAAGCAAAATCAAAGGCTAAGTTTCAATGCATGGCATACATTTAGGTAAGATATTCTTCTAACTTCTACTTAATACAAAAGACCGCTTGTGATTTGAATTTGTAAACGCTGACCTATAGCTTTCCATAAAAGCGCCTAAAAACGCAATTATCCCCTTAAGGTGCTCTATTCCAAACAATAGGTCCACTACTCTTCCTCCCCAACTGCACTTGATCCATTCTGGGTTGTTACTGGATTTACCTTTCCCTTTATGCATGCATGTGTGTTCATTATTGTAGACGGAATACGCGACCATGCTTGAAGTTAAACCAGCGCGGCTTTTGCAAGAAGCCAAAAAACTGCTCTGTGCTCATTATATCGTGAATATTTTGATGACCTGTAGCTTTTATATTACCCGAACTGTACCGCCTCTGTGTCACTGGTTTTATCCCAACGATGTTTGCGCTCTCCAAAGTGTAAGTTTTTTTCTATTATAGGATGTGTTATTATTATATATATATAGTGACAAAATCGAAAATGTATTGTAATGTAAACAATGTACTGAACAAGTTTGCGACCACCTATATAATGGTAATAACTATTGAGATAAATATAAATTAAGATTGAAGAACAACATATCCCCAGGTGGACCTACGTCTCCTGCATGAGTTCATCAATATATAATTCTGACTCTAACTAAACCCTCCTTGCATTAACAACAACATATATATATAGGTATATATATATATATATATATATATATATATATATATATATATATATATATATATATATATATATATATATATATACTTTGCATGCTCTATTTCAGCGTGAGTACGAAATAATGCTGCTGTTAATCCTTATTGTAGCTGTGAAAAATCGCAGAGCCTGTAAGTTAGTTATTGTGGATATTTTGTGTATCATGCTGTCACCCACTTTTCGGAGAAAAAAAATATGTACATCATTTGTCGGCACAAATTCCGCACCACCTCCTCTTGTTCGGGCTCAGGGTTGTCTAAAGCTTAATACACTTTTTATTCATTCGATTTAGGCTGACAGACGGTCTTCATATATAGTTTTTCTTTAAATTAAACATGAAAATGATCTCGGTGGTTGTCATAAGGCCAGAAACTTTGACTAAAAGGGGTGACAAACATATATACGTGGGCAGGTAGCGAATCCTGGGTGGAGGAACTTTTCCGTCCATTTGCGCTTCAAGAGCCACCATTTTGATCTAGCTTGCAAACTGAGGGGACGGGGGGGGGGGGGGGGGGGGGGGGGCGCGGGGGGGGGGCCCCCGGGGGGGTGGGTGGGTGTGTTTGTGGTTCTCTCGCCCTGGCTGCGCTAGATCCCTCCGGGATTCTATTCTTCGATCTTTTTTCGTTTGAATGATGTAGACTGCTGTTTTTAAAGGTGACCTTTTTGTCATAATTTTATACATGCCATAGTAATTATGGTAACTTTTTAAGTTTTATATTTCAGCAAATTGGCTGCACTATTTGTCCACCTTCTTCACCTATTCCAAACTTGCCAATCTGGTTTTATTCTACCGAGTCAATCCGAAAATGGCGATAATATATGCGGTGGTGGCTCTTAGTATGATTTTGAAGTTCTTATGCTATAGTATATATGCTAGTGTCTGTCAACCATATTCTGTAGAAATTGGGGTAAACTATTATGTTCGATTTTGACAAATTCACCAATATAAAACTAACTTTTGTAACGCATATTTTTCAGTTATAGTTTGTTTTTTTGCATTTTTTATTTGTCCATATATACTATTTGTTAATTTTAATATTTTTCATAGTACAAGTGATGATGTTTCCGGAGCCAGCTCATTACGATGGCCCAGAAAATGTGATCGCCTTTCGCGGACCAAATCTTATGGTTAGTTATAATATGTATATTAATTATTTTTCAGTTTTTTGTCGAACCATAAACGTTTAATATTTTGATCTTGTTTCGATATTTTGCGTTTAAGGACATGATAACCTCGCCACTATGTTTTTACATATTTTTTAGAAAGAAGTAGTTAAATAGATAAAATTTAGATAATCTAAAATCTGAATAGTAGCCGTTTTTTTTAATTGATTTTGACTTTTTAAAATAAAAATTACATTTTTTTAGCAAGAAATGGAGCGTGACAAGCGAGTGACGTGGCTGGTTGAATTCTACACTAATTGGTCCCCCGCATGTAAGCCTGTCCACGCCGTTGTCGCTGAGCTGAGCAACAAGTAAGCCGATTACAGTATTTTTAAGGGTTTTGGACAATCTTTCAACTTGTGTTAAGGTATATACTTGCTGGGATCCTTATGCATGCATATACACGGGGTCGCGAGGGGCTTGTCCCGGATTTTGATGAAATTTAAGGTTGTTTGGGGGACTTGATGAACTCACAGAAACGCAAAAATTATCACTTTTTGCCTAAAAAAGACGATTTTTTGCAAAATTTTAAGATTTTTTGTAGCGTGAATTTTTCTGTTCATTTTTGAAGCATTTTGCAACTATCTAGGGCAAATTTAGGGTTTTGGGCCACAAAAAGCCATTTTTCTGCCACAAAATGAGGGGCTTGATGGATCAAATCTGAAGGGGGCTTGTCCCGGCCGTGTGAATGTAAATACGCGTCCCGGTATCTCATATCTGGAGGTTGGGCTTGCCCTCCACTTCAGGTTCAGACCCCCGTGCCCATGTACATCTGTGATCTCACGTTAGTTGAAATTATATTTGAATTCTAAGGTGTGCAGGACTAACCAAATAATGGAAGAATCACGCCACTTATAGTGCTGACATCCGACAGTATAACGAACGGCTTGATTTATCGAAATTTGGCAGCCGAGCTGTTGTGACTATGCTTGAGTCGATCAGAATTGGTGCTGACTGCTGATATGTGATTTAGATTTTCCTTGCCCAATCTCAAATTTGGTCTTGGTGCTGATGTGATTTAGATTTTCCTTGCCCAATTTGGAATTGGTACTGACTGCTGATATGTGTTTTAGATTTTCCTTGCCCAATCTCAAATTTGGTCGATGTGATGTTGGCAGATATGCAAGCGAAGCAGAGCGGTAAGGAAATTTTAGTATATTTTCTTAACTTCGGAACTTTGTACAAAGCGACTAGGCAACGATAACGCGAGTCAATATGACAGCTATGAGCTGAGACAAAAACCTTACGTTATTCTCGACTTTTTTAGCAGCCGGATTTCCATTTACTATAACTTAACATTTTTTGCTTATGTTTATGTTTTCTTGTTTAATTAAAGAAGTAAGGCGAATGGGCGAAATCACATACATTTACCAGCATAAGATCCTATTCAGGACATAACGTGCTAATAGTACACACAGAGTGAGTTGCAAATACTATTTTACGGCAGACTAAGGGGCTTAAATTCTCATAGTACAACTGTTAGTAAGCTATAAAGTTCATTTTTGTAAATTATTGTACGTTTATTTTCGCTTTTTTAGTTTCCGTATCAACACCCACCCGACCAGCCGCCAGTTGCCCACGCTGTCGCTCTATCAGAACTGCAAGGAAATCAAACGGAAACCAAACATCGACAAATACGGTCGGGCTGTTCGATACGCGTTCACTGCCGTAAGCATTGTTTATTGGTGCTTAACGAGCTTCAACTGCTTGAATTTGTAAATAGGAAGGCAGCTTTATCGTCAACTGCTGCGCTAGCAAATCACACGCAATCTAAACTTTTTTGTTGATATTCATGAGGCTAGGATTCGACCCGCCTACCTAAGGAGTACAATGACGCTTTTATTCAATCAGCCACGAAACCATTTCGTCAGAATATTAGAATAGTGTCGGATTTACTTGCTTCATTCAGAATTCAGAGTTTCAGACAGTGTAAAAAATGGTATTTACACAGCGCTTGTTCGGTTGGAATGCATATCTGAAGTATGTGAGCCTTCAGACAACAGTCGGTTGCTTGGGACGGGACAATTGAAAAATTGTGCCACAGCCACTCACATTACAGCTGTATGTCCACTCAACCGGCCAGATCACGAACTACTACAAACGCCATCAATAGTGCATAAGCTCAGCTTGTGGCGCAAATACATTGGAATTATGCCGGCTGAACGGACATACGGCTTCATCTTTTACGGACAATAAATCTGAATGCTATCGTATTTCAGGAGAACATCATAAACGATTTTGATTTGAACAACTTGTACAAAAGTTGTCGAGAAGTTTTGCCGAAAAAGCTGGATCCCACTTTGAAAAAGGAAGAATGAAAATCAGTTAGTCGGATCTCTTGACTTTTGGACAAACTGCTGACGTTTGCGGTTCACCAGTTCTTCAATAAAACTATCGGTTCTTTCCCAGAAATCCGAAATAAGGATTCCGCCAGTCTAATTGATCCGTCACTTGTTTGTGGTTGGATTAATATTTTCTTATTTCTGTGGTGGAATTCAGACCTATTGACGTAGCTGTGAAGAAGCCGTGTCAACTTTTTACTTTTGGAATTTTTTAGCCATTTTGTATAATATGTAGTGTTCCTTAATTTATAGTGGATTATTCTGTTATGTAAAATATCTACTGAGTTTAGTTTTAGTTTAAGTTTTATTGCTTCTATTAGATTTCTCTAGGTCGATTCATACTTGAGAGATAATCCTTGCACCAGCAGAAAAAGTAAAGCGCTAGCTATCATTAGCTGCGTTAATTATAGTTTTTTTGACAGAACGAACGAACTTTAGTTAACGATTGTAAAAGTATGAATTGGCCCAAAGAGTAAAGAGTGTCTGTTTAGTTTAGGATTATTAATTTGCGCAATTCTTTTGCGTTACTTAGTCTAACTTTGTCTTATAATTGATTCCTACTTATGTATGGCGATTAGGGCATATGGGCAAACGGATGAACGAACGTTTGAATAAAGTGAACGGCAGAAACGGTTCGCTTCATACTTTATTGCGATCAGCCTTATAGCTCGAGGTCAGCCGTTTGGCCGTTCATCCTAGCTAAACGGCATGGTGTTGCTTTCTGTTTTTTGGCAAAGTTAAAAAATCAACCCTGCCGAAACTATCAAGCGTACGGACAAACGGCTTGTACGTATGAATTGTACCTTTGCCCGTATATATGCCCGTACCGTCGTGTATCTTTACGTCCATGAGTCAGTCTTACAATTTTGGTAACAAGTAAGTGCAAAATCAGGTGATTCGTTACGAATTCATCATATCGATAATTTACATGTTTTTCACTTACAAAATAATGGTATAATTTAGTAAAGACCTGTAAAGTTGAGCAGTAGACCCAAATGTCCGTTTGCCCTAGAAAGTAACACTACTGTATCCTCAGTCAGTTGCATGTACTGCATGCAACTACAAAAGCAGCGCAAACAATATTGGTCCCTCCAACTATCTTCGAGGCAATTTTGCACATTTCCGCTTGTATAGTGACGGGAAAAGTTTTGCATGTGTATCAGGGTTGGCAAGTCTCGGGTTTGCAACCGAGACCGAGACCAGGCAACCGAGACCACCGAAACGAGACCTACGAGACCGAGAGCAGCCCTTGGGGGACCTTTTTTCAGGTTGTAATTATAAAAATTTGAAATTCTCTGAAACGTGTAAATTAGTAATTAAGTTACAAAAAAGTGACCATTCGGTTAGGTTGTATGAGTGTATCACTTGCGAAGTTGCGAGAAACTTAACATTGTAACGACCGGATGCATGAGAGTAGGTGATTGACAGCCGGAGAATACATAAGATTATTTTCCCGCTATTCTGTCAACTTTTGGTTATGTTTAAAAGTTTCGCACACTTCTTTGCAAACCACAGTGCGTTTTATAGTGAATTGTCATACATATATTTTCACTTTGGCAGCCTGACTCAGATGCCAGCGTAAAATTCTCCGTGCTGGTGCAGTGGTGCTACTATCAGAAGTTCGGACCAGAAAAGTTTCTCCCGCTGACACAGTTATGTGGGGGAAAGGTTTGATCGCCCCAACCACTCTATAGCCTAAAAAGCATTTGACTGTGCCTAGGTTTTTTCAGGTAATTAATGTTTTGACATGCGTTGAAAGGTTGGGTCTCAAGAAATTCAATTAAACTGCCGTCCAATGCACGCTTAGTAAAGTTGCAGAGGCCCGCAAATTTTTAATTTAAATTACAAATCATCTACTAACTTAGCACTATTTGGTAAATGATGGTCAGTATTTTTACTGTTTACCATATGCTTTAGAGGTTCCACATACAATGCAACATCGCTAAGTCAGACAACCTATTCTAGCTCAAACATTAAGTAAAAAATCTAGCTTGATATACAAAGTTTATATAAACTTGAAGTTCGCCAAAGTTTGCCGGTGAACTGACATTCTTTTGCAGCAGACAGTTGTGACCATTTCATGCTTAGCAATATGTTTGGAAACTTGAATTGTAAAAATAATCTTCGTGATTTTGGAAAATTGTGAAAACTTCAAGTCTCATCTGAAATACCGAGACCACCCTATGGCAGGTCTCGGTTTTACTACCGAGACCGAGACCGAGACCGAGACCAGCCTAGTCTCGGGTTTTTTACGAGACCGAGACCGAGACTGCCAACCCTGATGTGTATCCAACTCACCGAAATTTGGCCTCAAAGCAAATTTTTTAGGTGGTTGTTGTGGGTTTTCTCCCCATCTACATTGTGTTCATAGTTAGCAACTAGCTAGATCCTGAAGTTGGCTTTATCTTGTTCAGTTTTGTGTTTTTTGTGATTCTGAATCTTTATGAATCATTACGAATAAATGGTGCTTCTAATGTGTTGTTTTTATGTTAGCTTAGATTTATATTAGGTATACTGTTTTGTGAGTAAAAACAGAAAATAACATACATGGTTGGTATAATGTTAAAACCGCACTGTAAGTTATTTTCCTACTGGCCAAATTTACGCCAAACCTGTGTGTGAGACTGTGAGTGAGACGACATATTTAATATTAATCCGTTGCACAAATGTTTGCTTGCTGCGGCAAAACGCAGCAGCTTACTGGTAGTGTTTGTGACCGGCCGGGCCGGCGGAGAAATTCGGCCGGCCGGCTCGTTAAAACCGGCCGTCCGGAGCGGCCGAATTTTTGGATAAAACCAATTGATCAAAGTTCAGAGTGTATTTGGCATAAATTTAGCCTGCCAGATTGTTATGCCGGCCTAATTTTGTCAGTCGGGTGAATCTGGCTGGCCGGCCGGTGTTTTTAGCCGGTCGGCCGGCCGATTTTGACCGGCGCCGGCTTTTTTCTGCCGGCCGGCGACCATCAGGCCGGCCGGCGGCCGAAAATTCCGGCCGGTCACAAACACTACTTACTGCCCGCGAAACTGAACTGAGCTTGAGCAGACGCAGTGTTGTAAACTGCGGAACGCATGCGTTCTGGACGAAACAAATTCTGATATTGTTTCTTTTCAGTGCACAGTTGGGACACAGCAAACTGGCATGCGAGACGCACTAATATCCAAATATCTGTACATATGGTGCGTTTCGTTTGTGGTAAAATTGCACGGGGACACGTGGTACATCGGGCTTGAGGTTGGCACTTTGATTTCAAACCAATAAGTTTACGTAATTTCTTTAGGAAAGATTAAGGGTCGATTTAGCCTATGCCAAATTTATATTGTCAGTGTCCGTAAGCAAGCACAATAAAACCACTACAGATACGTTGATTTTCTGCACATTTATAGACGCCTGCTAGCTGACACACCAAAAACTGGCTGTTAAGTGCTAAATAAATGTTCTGTAACAGCTGATCAAACTTTTTGCTTACGGACAATCGGATACACTACGGACAAGTATGACTAGCAGCACCCATCAAGTTTGGTCATTTAGCCGTCAAAGTTTTCGAAATAATCACGCCACCTATTACAGAAATAACACAAAAACTATGATTAAGTTATGATTTATTGGCATTATATTATATATTATGGAAAGAAAAAATTATATAATACATTCACAAGCACAATATACAGAAATACATTAATTTGCAATTACAAAATAAGTGACATCAAGCCAGCAACAGTGTACAAATCTACAACAAATGAAAATGACAAGTTTTCATTCAATCGCCAACTCGATTCACAAATTTTACGACGAAGCGACGACTGGAAAATCGGTGATTCCTGAATCCAAACTATCAACACTTTGGCGTTCTTTCTGGTGGCGTTTGGTGCATTTGTAATCTTTCACCTCCTGAAACAAAAAAAATAAAGATAATTACTTTTTCGTCTCACAATACACAATTATCTTCTACTATTAAACTAAGCAACAAGTAATTAAAACCATTTTTTTTAATTTTTAAAATATAATTAGATTTAACTGAACTATGCTGGCTTGATTGACTTTTTCATCATGCATCATGAATTTTTCAAGTCTACAATAATACTTTCTCTGCTCCTGTTGAACCTCAGACATCTCACACCTACGCTTCAATAGTCTATTATGGCAAAAAAGTCAGAGTCTGCAAATAAAATCTTCCTATCTTGGTCCAATAATGTTACTGCACAGACTTTTATAATCCATGACGTAATTACGATGACGCAACGAGAATAACGCTTCCTATTGCGCAACAGTGTGGAATTTTGTTTGATAACCCAAAAAGCAGGCCACAAAAAAATTCCAGACCGCACGCATTATAACCAGAATAAATTTGCGCAACCGAATTCCACGTTCAGCTATGATAGCACAGCTATCAGCATAACTTGTCTGTGGTGTTTACTTTTCAATGATACATGCGATGCGATAAGAATGTGTAAAAAATAAGTATAAAAACTTTTGAAAACTCGAGTTGTAAAATAATAAGGTTTTTAAAATTAAAAATAATTATTACTTCATCAGAGCTGGCGCTGTCTCGGCTGTTTCCGCCAAATGAGAACGGGACAACAGTGAGCAGGCCGAACTCCTTCAGCAACTGAAAATGAAAAAAAATATGACAAGCTCAAGCCAGGACACACATGAGAGATGTGAAATAATAATTTGATGCATTTATTATCGAACCATAAAAAATTGATAGTTGTATTTCTGATGATACAGCCTTTGTTTCGAAAGCATCCGCTGGTATTTTTTTAAAAAGTTTTAAACGAAATCTAAAAAAAGCAAAATTTGATCTTACCGAATCCAACAGGAAGCCATTTGCTGTAGAAGTGATTAGGAATTGCCCATTGGGGCGAAGTGACTGCTAAAAAATAAGAGTACACATTAGCACAGAATGCATGAAACAGTTGTAACTGGGGGGGGGGGGGGTTTTTTTTTTTTTGGGGGGGGGGTTGGGGGGGTCCCCCCCCCCCCCTGTTTGTGGTTGTAACACTTTACGATAATTATATTTGATAATTTGACATACAAACCGATGTCGTTTAGTCGATTTTAAATTACTCAGTTTCTACTAAATTAAAAAGGAATTAAAAATGGTCAAAATATGTACATGCTTATAACTAAAAGACACAGATAACAAAATCAGATTAAAAGTCTTTTAAAGTTTAACTCTTAAACTTAACTTTGAGTCTTTTAATTCTGCTCGAAGAAGGGTCATACTTTACGTCTATGAGTATGATTCGACGGTTAATACGAATCGTGTACAAAAAAAGTAAAAAAAACAATAACCGTAAATATTAAAAAAAAGAAAAAAAATTAATTTACTCTAAGGCATTTGGAGAGCCAGGCAGAGTTGCCAGTGGTGGAGGAAAGTTGACCACAGATGACAAAATCGGCACAATTTGGTGGCAGTTTCCATCCGCCTTCTTCCATACATGACCACTGGAAACGAACCTGAAATAATGGAAATTTCATACCAATGTACCTTTAACATTCACCTCAATAAAGTTCTCACAATCAAAAATAGTGGGCCCAAATTTAGACAGAAAATATTATTATAAATAAAGACGCTCATATCTTTCGATAGAATTTCACTAATCAAAATACATATTTTGGTTTGTTTTAATTATGTGGCCTTATTAGTCCGCAAAGGCGACATTTTATTTTAAAATTACGCTTAAGGGTAAGAGGTGTAAAGACAGTACAGATGTACGTATTTCATCGGCTAAGTAATACTGTGTATAATATATCAAGTCGAAACCGAATTAAAATACTTCAAAACTAACCAATTTGTTCTGACGATTAGTGGCCTCAGTGAGAAAAGCTGCGTATTCAAATGGATCTGACAAAACACCCGTCACAGCACAGCCGAACTTCTGAAATTAAACACGAAATTTGTTGAAAAATCGTAAATTAAAAATAGTTACTAAAAAAACTAGTAAGTCTCAATTGACTAGATATTATATTGGAAACCAATAACATTACTATTATCTGTTTACTGCACTCCATATTATTACTTCTTCATGCCAACTTTTTAAAATTCTTTAAATAAACAGCAAAGCGGTAGATTAACGGAATTTGTGAACATCTAGAAATTAATTTGAGCAGTATTAAAATTTGAAATAAAATCAGAACAGAGATTTAACTGAATGTAATCCAAAACTGAAAATCACAAAAACCAACCTCCGCAATGTCGAAACAGCAGACTTCTTTCGGCGACAAATTCAGAACGTGCGTGATTCTAGTTCCTTCTTCTTGGCTGTCCATAAGGCGCTAAAAATAACTTATACATAATAAAAAATTAATAAATTCGAATAAATTAATCTCATGTCTCAGATAGACAAAGATAACTTAACCGCAGTTTACATTAAACGCATTATTATTTGAAACTAGTAGTCTTATTTACCATAATATTATATTCAATCAAAAATAGCCTGCAACCGTTTCCGCTGTCTCACGCTCCACTCCAGTCCAAAAATATAATTACAAAAAAGAATTGCGTCACTTTCTTCTACCGGATGCTATCAAGATTGCGTTCTAATTAGCCAAATATAGTACATTCCGGCCTAAAACCTCCCAAACCTTAAGTCAACTAATTCCTTTAAATCACTTTAGCCATAAGCCAACTAATCCCCTTAAATCTCTTAATCCTTAAGCCAACTAAACCCTTAAAAGCCTTTAATCCTCGATTTAACTAATTCCTTTAAATCTCTTAATCCTTAAGCCAACTTATCCCTTTGGATCTCTTAATCCTTACATCGATGACTCGTTGGTCGTTGGCCAGCTGGGCCGGTAGCTGGGCCTCGACGCTGGCCTGTTCCTGATGGGCCTGCCGGGCGGTCCCCACCACCTCGGCGACAGTGGCCAGTGGCTTGTGGCTGATGCTCTTGGTGGCCGGCACTTTGCGGATCAGCATCTGGCACTGGCGGTAGTTGTTTTTGGCCTGAAAGCACAAAATTATTAGGTATTTATGTTTTGAAAAGAATATAATTAATAACTTATAGCAAAAGTACATAAAAGTGTCTCGCTCTTATAGAAGTCTTAGAATGGGACACTACAGTACTCTTGGTCTTAGCATGGGTATTTGTAACTATTACTATTACCAAACAATTCTACTTGTTTCAAAACTTTGGAACAAAACGTCACGATATTTGCCATAAAGTTAATATTTAAACCATGCTTCAGTACTACTAATCATCTATCTACTACTGGTAGAACTACTAGTAATCTACTTATCTACTAATCCACTACTAATCCCTTGAAACTACTTAACACCTACATAAACATAGGTGTTGATGGATCGGGACCAGAGGGGTTTTAGGCGCCAGCTATTGCCGTGTTCGTCGGTCCACTGGATTCCCCGTAGCATGGCGAGATAGGAGGAAATGTGGCGATAGAAGGTCGGGTTGTCGCCGGTGCACTTTTTCTTGGAACGAGCTGAAATAAACCACTATTTAGTGAAAGCCAAAATCCAGAGACCGATAGTATAGTGAGGCTACTATTGAATGACTGATGGAGCAACAAAATTGACAATGTGATAAATTTTGCTGACTTTCGCGCCATCAATTTACATTTTTGTCGGCTCAAAAACACACAGACGTACTCTACTCATAGCGGACATTATCTATGATTTATTTATGTGATTTATTTAGAGGATTTAATGTAAATGTACGCTACCTCGATCAATACAATTTAAATATGTACATAGGTGGCTGAAAGGCGCAACTTAGCAGTTCATTCAGTTCATTTACATATTTAAATTCTATGCAAGCTGACCAAGTGATGAATCACTCAACCCTACTCAACTAGTCCTGAAGCCTTACTGGATGATTCAGTGCATGACTCCCGCATGTGCATGTACCCGCCGGGTCGGAGCCAACGAAGCACGTTGAAGAAGAACCGAGAAGTCTCTTCGTCGGTCAGATACATCAGCAGCCAGTTGGTGAAGACCATGTCACGGCTGAAAAATAAAATAGATATTTTTTGTTTACAAAATGCTACGTTTGTTTACGTTTTTTAACACTACAAAATTGCATAAAACAGACGTACGTGATTTAAGTGATATATCTACAATGAACTAGCTACCTAACGTCCACAATACTAAACTCAAGCAGCGTTAATGATGACAGATTCAAACAAAGCTATTTACTTTTCACTAGTTCAGCACGCATTATATCGACAATACATTATTAATTCTTAATCTATTTAATGCTTCAACGAAAACCAAATTAATCCGCATAACCCGTTTGATTTCTATACCTTCCTGGGTCCTGAGTGAGAGTGACAGCGTCGCCAGTCATGAAGGAGACATTGCCCATGTGACGATGCAATTCTTCGTTTTTGTCCACAAAGGACTTGATGAAGTCCGTAGCCAGCACATCACGCGATCGCTCGGCCAGAGGCTTGGTGAAACGGCTAAAAATGGAATTGAAATTATAAAACACTGATTTATTAACATCAAGAGTACATAATAGTAGTCAAATGGGAGGACAGTGACAAAAAGAGCCAGTATCATATCATCAAGAGTACGGTACTGTGTAGTATGTACAGTAGTCGAATTATAGAAGAACAGAGAGGCACGGAGCGGCTATTAAGCCAGTTTTTTCCCATACAGCTACGTGCACCTACGCTCGTCAAAACATGCTTGTCAAAAATGCTCGTCAAAAAATGCTTATCACCATAATTACGCGAGTTAGCGACTAAATAGTTCACTTTTCCAGCTTCAACTCACAAAACATGTTCAAAAGATTTACGAAAGTGTATAAAAAAAAGGTCAAATGAATCCAGAGTTAATAATTTTCAAGTTTTCAAAAATTATATACTAAAAAAAGTCCAAAAGAATCCCCTAAATCCTGTACCCGATGCCAGCTCCGATTTCCAGCACCGACATATTTCGCATATTCTCGGGCAGGCCGTCCAAAACGTCGGATCGGTCGGATTCCTCGATTTCCTGAGCGTTGGCGTTCAGCATCATGGATTCGATGGTGGGTTGCTCCGCATAGGCCTCCCAATAGGTCCTCAGTTTCTCACGTTCCTGGGGCGTGGTCTCCGGTTCAGGTGCCAGTTGGGTCGATTCGAAATCGTTGGCTGGCATTTTGAGGGATAGAGACAGTAGATTATAATAACGATGTACACGTTTAAGCTGAAACAAGAGATTAACGGGGTTAATAGGATTATGTATGAGACAAGGATTAATCTGTGCATAAAAAAACAAGAGGAAAACATGACAACATGTATATTATATTGTTTGATATGAGAAATCGGAATCGAAAATTAGAGATAACCCGGAATTATTTATTCAGCCACTGGAAGAGAAATCATGGCAACGAACTAATCAGAGTGCAGAATGGCTGAATTTTTGCTTCTTATTTGTACAGATAAAAAAGCAGTCAAGATCGTTAGTTATAGCGCCTGGTATTTTAACACCATCCTAGGAACCCAGTAAATTTCGGCTCAGATGAGAAAAAATTCCTGTGCCAGTAAATAAAGAGAAAAATTCCTGTGTAAGTAAATAAATTCAAAAATATCACGTTTATAGGTGCGACAAAAATTATTAAGAACGATGTCATTCATGGATTGGATAGCCACAAAAACCCGACCGAATCACATGTTTACATTAATAAAGTTGAAAAAGTTTGGCGTAGTAATTAATCAAAGACCAATAGTTGAAAAATATTGACGCAACGGCCGCACGCGCAAGTTTATGTTTGCTAAAATTGGCGAAAGTTTTAAAAAAATTAGCGAGCAACGATTTGTTAATTTTGTCTTTATAAATTTGGCATTTTAAACTGAAGGGATTAACGTTAATTGCAATTTAATTTTAAACACTTTGATCATAATTATGCTCACCACAAACATTTATCTTAAAATGAATTAACCAAAAGTATGAGTCAGTAAAAAGATTATATATTACAGGACTTTTTTAGGAATTTGAGAACGTATATAATAAGATTACATACGTCTATTTTTCGCTTCGAATAAGTCCGGATAAGGTTACCCCGATTTCAAAAGATTTTCTACATTGATTATTGTACATACTCATAAATTTTTGGGAAACTTGGCTTGGCTTGTATATATATATACGCCAACTCGTTTCAGCTAAATCAAACTATAAAACTGACCCGCCTTTAAAATTCGCAACTTATAAAAGCCGTAGAAACGGCTTTCTGGGGTCCAGGGAACTTCCCAGAGTTTGTAAAACCTGGTAGAGACAAAGTTTGGAAATTTCCTACCCATGACGAAGTTGGAAATTTTCAAATTTTATAATCTTCACGCGAAATTCATGTGCTAAATTTACATATGTACATACAGTTTGAGAAAAGATGCTGAAAAACTAGTGGTTTTACAATTGTACAATACGATATATATACTTTTATAACCACAGCGACAAATTAAACTGAAACCGTGTCTATAGGGGTGTTAGACTGCTGAAAATTATTCTCTATTAAATTTTAATCACAGATGTTCGGAGCTTTTAGGACGACAAACATTACATAATTTTCTATCTCAGCTATATAATTCAGTATGTGCAATAATTTTACTGTAAAAATCTGTAATTTTACTGTAAATCTGACAATTTTGGACAAATTATTTGAAACCAAAAATGCAAAAATTAATAAAAAATTATATATATAAATAAAAATATATACTTACTTGCTGGGAAGGTAGAAGCTAGTATATACTTGATGCTTCAATTTAACAAGTGCTCTACAAAATTTCTCTTATTTATATTAATCGGAAAATACCCTAACAATAAAAGTTTATCTTTGCAAAAGTTTACAAAGACAAAATTTGGTTGACCAAAGTTCATAAAATTGCGTCAAAATCACATAAACTTGTATATATGCGGCTTCAAGTTTTGATAAAGTGAAGAAGATTAAAAAAAGTTTTTGGCCCCTGAAATCATTCCACTAACTGATAAAATAAATAAAACTTTGCTGACAATTTATTTAATTTATAACTGGCGAGCTTCAAATTTTAATGGTGTGATTTCACCGGGCACCGGGGTACAATTTTAAAAATCACGACTTGATAAATGATAAGCGAATAAACAAACAGCACTGTGCGCAGCAAAGTTTCGTGCTCGATTCCGTGCGACGAGCTTCATTCTTCGCGAAATGTGACCAAAGTTGGCCGGAACATGAAGAACAAAAAAATTTGTGAAAAATAATCTTCCATTTTACACATTCAAAATGGGTTTCGAAACATTATGAAATTTTTAATCGTCCCTTTACAGCCAACTTTCGTCACTTTTCACGAACGATGAAGGTCGTCGTACACCGACAAACGGGGGACGTTTTTACACAATATATATATATATATATATATATATATATATATATATATATATATATATATATATATATACTTATATGTATATATGTATTATACTGTAAGTATGTATATACATAGTACATACATGCACATTTTTTACATACTGTACAAGGGAGAAAGATGGGGTACCCCTCTCCCTTCCAAAAAAATTGAGGGTTCGATGGAGAGGGTCCTGAAATGATGACAAAAGTAAACAAAAATATTTTTCTTTTTTCCTCTTTTTTTCAAAATTTTTGGAGTTTTTTCAGTCGATCACGCCCCCCTGATACACCAACCCAAAGCTGATCTGCCCCCACAACCTGATCTGGCACGTTCTCATAAAGGTCAGCTCCCACTTAGATCGAATTTAGCCCCCCCCCCCTAAAAAAGTCTGAGTCTGGGGTGGTTGCTCACAAAACTGAAATTGTGGGAAGAATGCTCAACACCTGCACGCTGAGTCATGCTTGCCTGTATCTGTGTTCAAAAAAACGCCTGGAATCCAGTCAGTGCACAAGCACAACTGATCATGTTTTTTACAGTTGTTTGTCTCTTGTCTTTTCCTGTCTGTATCAGCCCCAAAGACCAACTGAGTTTCATACTGATGAATAAAAAAATTTTGGCGTACAGACAACCCTTACATGTACCAGACGTACCCTTAAATGAGCGGTCAGTATCAACTGGGATTTAGTCAAATCCTATATATAAGCATTTAAGGACTAGTCACTAGGGTCAAACTACAAATATGTGACGTAGCATACGCTAAAGATGGACCATCGTCCTGCTAAACTAAACGTCCTCCAACACTTTGCTTACAATCAAAGATATGACATGACGACGGTTCTTAACTTTATGAATGAAGTTCATTCATTCATAACGACTTACAGTCAATGTGGATCCAATCTTGGAATAGACAGACAGCAGAAAATGGAATATTCTGTTGAAGTATTCTCAACTATCCTTTCATGCAAAATTCACACAACATTGATCATGTAAAATGCAGACTGGAAACTTCCACGACAGAGCTGGTTTTATACTGATTTGTAGCGTGACCTATTACGACAGATAACAGTTTGGTATAATGTTGACAGTGTCGTAAAATGCTGAGTTAGCAAAAATTGACGATAAAACTTAGGGGGTACCTGACTGAAAAATTGAAGTTTTAGACTAAAACTACAGTATTTAGCAAGAAATAACACAAAATGTATGTTAGACAAGAAATTTTTACCGAAAAATCGTAAAAACGTAAACAGAAAGTGAATACGACTCTCTAGTTAAGAAAGAAGTTTTGACAATAAGATGATGGATATCAGAGTTAAAATGGGACAAAATCTATCTAAAAACCAACACAAAACTGACGCAATTCAATAATATCCTATCATCAGCTTTTGTAAAGCTAATAAAACCGTCGCTGATAGAATAATAAATGCAGCTTTTAGACAAAATATACGATTATAATCTGCGAAAAACTGGTTTTAAATACGCAAATATGCAGCTAGAAAAATATTCGTCCAAATTCCCCCTCTGTGAGCGAATTTTGCTGACTACTGTAGCTCTTGAGATAACTGAATGCTACGTCAGCTGTAAAACGCTGGCCCAAACTGTAAACCATCACGAGCTGATTTCAACCGGTTTTTTACATGGCGTGAAAAAATTAGGTTCCACAAGAAATTGTCTTACTGTAGTGCCAAGCGCAAAATTACCAAACGTTTCCTATTTAAGTCGAACTGTCTCTCTTCAATATATTCATACACTCATGTTTGGTCAGCCGACAAATGGCAACATCACGTTACTAAGATGTTGATCGTAGCTTGACTTTTCCTGTAATACAAACAAGGTTGACGTTGACCCAATCTCATAAGTCACGCGGGTTCATTTCGATTTTACTCGAGGACGACTTTTAACTTGAATAATTGCTAGCCGGCCAAATAGCTATTTTTATGCGGCGCCCTCAGGGGTCGCGTATATATATACTGTCTTCGGAATCTAAGATTGCTTCGTTATGCTCGCTTCCCACTGCAGGTTTAAGGTTTATATAAGGTTTAACGCTTCATTCCCACTTTCAGTTTAAGGTTGAACGATATTTGAATGTTGTATTATATTCATTTGCTGGATGCAGAAGCTCCGCCTACACACAGCTCGGACCTGATTGACAGAATATACAAGCTCCGCCTACAGCTCGTAACTGATTCACTGAATGGAGAAGCTCCGCCTACAGCTCGTAGCTGATTGGCTGAATCCTTAAACCAAAAAGTTGAAATTTTTCAACATCGTTAAACCTTAAACCTTAAACCTATGCAGTGGGAATGTACAATATGCTCACTTCATGTTCTATGTTAAACCTTAAACCTGCAGTGGCAGGGGTGTTGCGGCCCATTTACGAAAAAATAGGAAATAAAATAGGAATTTCCCAGAGAAAAATAGGAAAAAATAGGAGTTTCTGAGTAAAAAATAGGAAAAAATAGGAATTTTTTGTGGACTTTTATGGAAATATTGTATATACGTGTATCAGTAAACTGCTGTTTTTTCGCCAAAACACAGGATACCCATAGCGTCACTCTGTGGGGCAAAGAATTTCGGGGAGGGTGAACGACTTTTCGATTTTTTTGAAATGTGTTGAAATGCACTTCACAAAAAACGACACATATTAGCAGTGGCGTACTTAGAAAAAAATTTCAGGGGAAATGACTTTTCGATTTTTTGTAATGGATTAGAATGCACTTTTTGGCAACTGGAACACTTATAAAACGCCTTACAAACGCAAGATCACTAAACCACAAAGTTGCAGGGGTCTGGGGGCGGCAGCCCCCATAAAAAAAATGTCGATTTTTCCGATTTTTTGACCAAATTTGGTCAACTGGAGACGTATATATCAAAAGAATTTTCCGACAGAAAAATTAAAACAAAAGATGGTAGTCACATCAGTGTACTACACACGTAAATGTAGCATAAAATACTCAGTCGTGTAGACACGCAAATGCAGCACAATGTACACGTGTACCCCCAGAAAAAAAAATCGGGAAAACTTTTAATTGTCAGGCCAACTTTAGTCGAAAGTGAAATTGGATATTGAAATCTAGAGCGGCATCGAAAGTGAAATTACATTACTCAGAACACCAAAAATTACAAAACTGGTTGGCCGAGAAGGGTCCAGAAGCCAGTGGCGTGACAGGAAAAAATTTTTTGGGGAAAATCCGTTTGATTTTTTGAAACGTGTGGAAAATGAAATTCACTTGACTGCAAATACCACACAATGAACATAATTGTTAAATAGCATGTTTAGTCCGAAAACCATGCTGTTTTTAGGTCAGCGGCTTCTAAAATTAATATGTAATATTCGAGCGTCTGCGAAAAATCGTGATTTTTAGGCCGAGTTCGTCACTTGGTGACGCATCGAAAATTTTTTCAAAAAGAAATGAAAACAAAAGGGGGATCGTCATATTAGACAGTATAGTTATAGTACACAAGTAAATGCGGCATTAAGGACAAGGTACACTCGTGTACACATGCATAGGCTTTGATGAAAGATAATAGCACGGAATACCAAGCCACAAAGTTGTGAGGGTCAAGCGCCGGGCGGGAGACCCTGGAAACAAATTAGGGAATTTTTTCATTTTTAGGCAAAATTTGGTGAACTGGTGACGTATCGGAAATTTTTTCTGGTCAGACCTAAAAAACAGAAGGGGGGACCTTCTGGAGCGGTGAGCAGAATTTGAGCAAATTTTCAATTTTGGTGAGCAAAAATGCAAAATCGTGAGCATTTGCCGTGTATTCTGCCCAAAAAAACCCTGCTTCTAATGAAAATTTGAAAAAACAGGAAAAAATAGGAATTTTTCCAAAAAATAGGAAAAAATAGGAGGGGGTCGAAAAAATAGGAAAAAATAGGAAAAATAGGAGCCGCAACACCCCTGCAGTGGGAAGCGGGCATTACTCCGGGTAGGTAGAATTTCTGGCGTTAATCAACACTAGAAGAATACTTCGCAGCTCTGCTACACAATCTGCCACACATCACGATTTACGCCTACTTCACCGTCGCGAAACCATCAGTACTGCGTACAGCTGTATTGAAATATATACAGCGCAACGGCGGAGTCGAACCATTAGTATTTTAATCCTAAATCAGACGTTTTGCGCACTATATAGAGTTTAGTACTTCGTGTCGAATACTGACAGTCAGACCTCAAAATGTAACCACTACTCACTCAACAATAGAGTTTCACTGGCGTTTTGAGGAAATCTCTTATCAACACGGTTTTGAACAGAGAATACGAATGATTCAACTCCGCTAAGTCTCCACTTGAACTTGAGCGAACTCTAGTATCTTCCAGTTCTAAGACGCTTTGTCAAGCAAGTGTGAAACTCCTTTTTAAGCTCGACAAACTTCCGAGTTCCGTAACTGCCACTGCCACGTATATAACCATGGGTAAACTTGACATAAAAACTATAACAAGCGTTATCTTAATTTTCTGCAAACCCTTAACGGCCAATAATTGCACTGTAGTCAAATTTATGGCTTCTTCCATGAGCTGATACTCATTTTTAGTCATTCAAGTTCTTATTCATTAGCTAATAATTCTATATAATGCTGCTATAACTGCATCATTAATAATTCATTGACGCAGAAATGCTCTGCAGCCACCAAAGGCAACCCAAGTAAAATCACAAACTCAACTAAAGCACCACAATTCAATCATTTACTAAATACTACTATCGAAACCACATTATATATAATTTACTTGGTGAAACGACAACAATATATACATACAATATACACTAAATTACACAATAGTGATATTCACTAAGCCTTTCGCGCGGTCGAAATAGGTAACAATCGACCAATGTGGGCAATTCAAGTTCCGCCATGTTAAGCCCGGTTCATACTCGTCCTTATGCTTGTCTCCATAGTTCTCTCCTGAAGCCGTTCCAATAAAACTGCGTGGCCAAATGAGCCACTATGAAAATAGTCCTTGTCCCTTTCTCAAGTATGAACCGGGTTTAAGAAAACGTTTTATCGTTTTAATCGACAATCGTTTTAAAACTTTCGGCGCACAATCAGAAGCATCGAAACTAGAATCAAAAACTTTTCCAAAACTAGACAATTTTCAAATTATCTCAACAACTTACTGTCATTAAAATTTTTAAGCTGAAAATAGATGTAGTGTTTAAATTTCACCAGGTATATATGTCTACATGATCCCAGACAGGAAAGAAAGACAATACAGAAGTCAGAAATAGCAAAATCTATATACGTATGAATTTTGAAAAAAGCTTAACAAACTAGCTAGTCATATATACTGAAAAAATATATGCCTGTTAAAGTTTAACACTTCTATTTTCAGTATTTAACAGTCCCTAGCTAGATGCATTTTTTGTTTGTCGTATTCAATCACACATGGCCCGTTGGGTGTGAAAGCCTACTAATGAACCGATGTTTCATAAAAATGTAGGAAGACAAAAACATGCTAAACTTTAAGCTCATTAAAATCTGCAACAAAACTGGCTTCACAAAACTTAAAAAACAATGAACGGTTGTAATTATTCTATAAATGTTGCTTTATAACAAATCACCATATCAGTAATTTTACCAAGAGTAGATACAAAATGGATAGAAGAGAAGAGTGAGACACTTTTTCCACTGGCCAGCTTAGCAGCGTGATAGATGAGTAAAGCCCTGTTCACACGAGGCAACTTTCAGGCAACTTAGTTGCCGCAACCAAATTACAGCAAAGTTGCTCGAAAAATGCCGTGTGAACGCACGGGAGATTTGACTAAAAACTTGCGGCAACCAAGTTGCTCCGATCGCTTCGGGCGACCGGCGACTTTCTTGCGGCAACTTGACATTTGATTGGCTGCTGTTCACGCACGCTCCTAACATCACGTGTGTGAATACAAATGCATGCACGGTCAAATTTTTAACATTTCTTATTTGCGCGCAGCCTGAAAAGGTAATTGCGCAGTCGCAGCAACTAATTGCTGCCAAAAAGGCACGTGTGAACGCGTCCGTTGCCGCGACTTTTGGTTGTGGCGATCAAGCCGCGGCAACTAAGTTGCCCGAAAGTTGCCTCGTGTGAACAAGGCTTTCGGGCTTAGGGGTCAAAAAAGGACCAAAACAAAACTCGTAACTGAATCAGTCTGAGCAGCAGTTATTAGCTTTCAGCCAATAGATGCAAATCATAGTAACTTTTTAGCTCCACACACAACGTGAGATTACGAAAGTTTTTCTGTGGGCGGAGCTACAAGGCTGCTAAAATCTGATTGGCTGATGACCAATAATTACTATACGCCATATTTGGTCCTATTTACGTCCTTTGTAGTGCCTCGGCCCGTTTATGGGTTCCGTTTGTGCCTGTTTCGTAGCCGCTATCTACCGTGCTGCCAAACTGGTCAGTAAGAGGTCATACAAAGTATTGGCGGGGACAAGGGGTTAATTTCAGCCCACTGCTAAAATGTCTACATCATGGCTGACGCAACCAAAGTCGGTGACTAAAACGGCGGCTGATACAATTTATATACTCTTGATTTCAGATTATCGCAGTTTTATTACATTTAAATAGAATAGCTAGTCCTTTTTCGATTTTTAATAGCATTATAGAGGCTGGACTGGAACATAATCCGGACAAAAATTTCACACACTTCTATGTTATTTGTACAGTACAGACAGAAAATCACAGATGGCAGATCTACAGCAATATCACATTATTAGTCAAACACGACACGACAAATCACAGCTAAAATTAACAAATGCTACTGATGGCAGAGTTTTACGACCCATTGATGTGCCTGAACAACACCGATGGTTCAAACTGAAATATTGGCACAATGATCAGAAGAGTTTGAACAGATTAAGTCTTAATTAGTAGACTACTTAATTACTTAATTAGACTAATTAATTAGCAAAACTGAACAGTATTGCAAATCAAGGCCGGATTGAACTAAAATAACTACACTAAATATACATAAATCAAATGACAAATCAACCCAGATCGATAAGTTACAGAGATTCCAAGTCATCTGAAGTAAATAACAAAAAAAATATATATACTATACAATATAATAATGAACAGGACTTCATTCAGAAAAACTAAGTAACAGTTACAGGTGAGAAAACGCATAGGAAACCAAAAATAAAAATCGTGGTAAGTAAGAATAACACAGACTATACTAAAACAAAAAGTGACATAACAATAACTTTATGATGCAGTAGTGATAAATTTACTTGCCATCGTCAATTCACTCATTACTCACAACCTGTGAGATTTACTATTTCAAAAAATAACATAATATAGCTAAAGCCGATTCCGATAACTACTATGTACATACACTAGGGATTTTTTGGGCAAAATGCTCACCCATCCCAAAAGAAAAGACCCCCTTTGTTTTTTATGGTCCGACTGGAAAAAATTTGCGATAGGTCTCCAATTAACCAAATGTGGCCTAAAAATAAAAAATTTTGAAAAAGAAACTCTAACCCACAATACATACATACATACATGCATACACACACACACACTAATGTTTTAATTATATATACACTACAACGACAAACTAAAACCACCACTATGCTAGGGTGCATAGGGGGGCGGAGGAGGAGGAACGTTGAATATGATATCTGGTGGAAGGGCTAGATTAGTGTTTCGTCGCACAAATTCCTCACTGAGCGATGGGTGGTGAGAATCGAAGTAGGGCAGGATGCCGGCATGACTGGAGTGATGCTGTTCATAGCTTTCGGTGATCAATGAGATCTGATCCTCTGTTGCTCGCTTTAGCTGCCAGGTCACGCTGAAAACAGTCACAGGAACTAAAAAGCTGTCACCACTGATCAATCAATGTGCAAAAAAAAACAATTGGAAAAACGACCAATGTCAAACCTAAATACATGAATGGATGATACTAGACAGTATTGACTTTTTTCTAGACATAGAGACTACACATTTACACGAGAACGGACTAATCTAGCCTAGCTAGGTTTTTTACTCTAAGAGTATAAATAGAACTTCATGAACCATACATGAATAAATTCTCTCTGATGAAGTACACATCAAGATATTATACAAGAGTATACGTCATTTTATTTATACAACAAGATTTTATCACGAATGTTTAAAAACTAAAGAAAAAAATTTTATCGGGTTGACTATCCAGATTAAACACTCGCTAGCATGCTGTATGTACTGCACTTACGAGCCAAATTGCCCCCGCCCCGCCCCCCTTATTTGCTACCTGTTCACGTATAGCCACATCCCGGTAATTCAAACCCGATTGTAAACCAACCTGAGCAAATCAGCAGCCACAGCACAGACGGACAGCAGCCCGCCCGCGAGCACCAAATAGAAGCCGTCCTCGAAGGCCACCACCACCCGTCCGGCCAGCTGGGCAGGCGACAGACCCGGCTCGTCCGCCGTGCGCACCACCGAGCCCTGCTGTTGGTCTCGGATCTTGACGGAGATCCAGTAGCTCAGGCACAGAATCACCGAACACATCAGGACTGCAATTAATAAACGTTCACAGTTTAACACGGGGGATCTGGTGGGAGTCCGGGTCCCGGTTTTGGACATTGGTACAAGGGCAAGCCATATTACAGCCAAAATAACCCCCTCTCCCAGAATATACCCCCGTGGTAACATTTGTAAACGTTCATAACTATAAAGCCAGAGCTTTATAATCAGTTTAAACGTTTATCAGTTATCAGTAAACTTTGATCAGTTATCAGTGTAGCGTTGCATAAAGTTTAGCAGTAATTTACTGAGAAATTCCATTGCATTTCAGTTTTCACATAGGACTGATAGATAAGTAATAATTATCAGTAAATTTTGTGCAACGCATTTTACTGATAATTAACTGATGGGACAAGACAAAACATGTGATTTCAGTAAGAGTGAGTACAGTGAATAAACTTAGTTCACACTTTAGTTATAATCATTGTTTTGAAAAAATTATACATATACGAAAACGCAATCGATTGGCTTCATAACTCAACATATTTATCAACTGGCTTAATTGAAATTTGTATATAGAATTCTGGAATAAAATGTAAATTACACGGTTTAGTCGTTCTGCAAAGTTTCATAAAATTTCGTCAATTATGTAGAGTTGCTCAAGTTAACTGGCATCTTTTTAGTGGGGAGGGGCCGGGGGGGCACCCCTCCCATTTGGTCCGGACCCCCCATTTTCAGGTGGGATGCGCCCCCGCCCCATAGCCCAAAATTTTTTCCGGAAGAACATTTAAGCGACTTTTTAGCTGCAGCGATGTCGGGTTCGTCAGGTTTTTGGGTCCTTTTATGCTAAATTTAGTATTAATGTTGCTTTAATAACGTATGAAAACGGAACATTTAACGGATATGGGCTATGGGGGGCACCTCATCTGAAATGGGAGGGGGGCGCGACCAAAATGGGGGGGCTCCGGACCAAATGGGGGGGGGCGGCGCCCCCCCGCCCCCAGCCCCCACCCAACTAAAAATAAGCCAGAATCAGGGTTGGTGCGATAGCGCCCAACCCTAGAATAGGTTTAGTATTGGTGAAGCTATAATAACGCATGAAAATGTAACATTTAACGGATAAACACCATTTTCTGTAAAAATAGTGTTTTATCGTGAATTTGGTGCGCCCCCCCATCCTTGGGGGGGAGGGCTGCCCACCCCCATCGCGTCCCTCCATAAAATTTTGCATAAAAATATGCCAGAGTTAATCTAGTTAATCTAATCCAGTTAATATTATACGTTATGAAAAGACCCTAGGAAACTTTCAATGCTGACCACAAAATATGTTGAGAATGGAATTCCTTCGTAGCCATCGTAAGAAACCATGATTAATGCCAACAATGTTGAGGATTGTAGAAATAAGCATAGCGGTAATGCATACAAACAAAGCTCCGATCACGCCGTGAAATAAATCAGAGATCGCAGGAGACACACAGTCCACGTAACCTGAACACAACAATTAAGGTGGTAGTTACGTTTTCGCAGCTTTTTTCAAAGTTCTATTTTGTAGCAATTACTAAATCAATTTACAAGCGGTCTTTTGCATATTATTAATCCACTTATTTTTTACAAAATTACAGTTTTTCAACAATCGATGTTATTCATAGTGTGCACGCTAACTATTTTGGTGAAGCTTATCAGCTCAAATTTTTGCATTTTTTCTCGTCTTTCGTTATTGCGTCACTGTGGTAAAAATATTCCGCATACAGTCAAGCAACTTATACCAAAGGCACGTTGATGTGTTATGAAAGTGCTGGTATGCGTAACTAAACGTAATAATTTAACATAATTTTACAATGAGCGACAGCTCGCCTCAAATTTTGCTAAAAAGTCAAGAAACGGCAGTTTTCATGACTTTGGTAGGCTGTAACTAAAAAAATAATAAACCTTTTTGCTCAATTCGAAAAAGGTATAGGCCATAGGGCAAATTTATTTGGCTACTGTCAAGTATGCTTTCTTTGCATTCTTATGAACTGAACAGGGTATTTGTTACTTCAACTGAAATCACTCATTGTGCTCAAAAATGACGGATTATTTAAAATTTTTTAATTTAGTTAAATAGGGCCTCATTGGGGCCAGCTAATATTACATTAAGCACAGTTTGCCCGTACCCGTTGAAAAAATGGCGGACCAAAGATTAAAAAATGACGTTTCAGTAGACTGAAGAAAATTTGCATATTTTTGAAGAGGTTTATTAACACTGCCAATGCTCTTGGCTGCTGTGACATATACTAACCAAATTTTGCGGGTATAATAAATGCATAAGGGACTATATGTCTGTAAATTATGGTGCCAAGTGATTATTGGTATTTTGTGATATTGGCATGAGAAGTCAGAATTGAGGTAAAAAAACTTCAAAGTTACAGATCGCCTAGAACGACTAACTGTCATATTTTAGCTAAAAATACTCTTAAAATAAAATGGGTTAGACCTTTTTTGAATGGCGTTTTTGAGTAGTGTAAGAGCAGGGTTTTTTGTGCAAAACCCTGTGCAAATGCACACTTTTTTAAAATTTTGCACACAAAAATTAAAATTTTGCACAATAATGCACAGTGCCTGACGAGCCTGTGACAAGCTCAGAATTAGTGATGTGGATCGGATCGGATCGGTCCGAAATTTTGATGCGGATCCGATCCGGATGCTCGATTGGCGATCCGATCCGATCCGATCCAGGCCCGGATCGGTCGATCCGATCCGATCCGCCGATCCGATCCGATTAAACATTACGTAACCTTGATGAAAGCTAAAAAAACTTTTGTAGAAATATTGTTAACTATGATTTATTATAATGAGTATATTGCTTTAAAAATTTAATGAGTTTGTATATAAATGATAAGATGGCATTTTCGTAATGAGAGCAACTTAGACAATCCCACGACCAACAATTTTGATTAATTGGAATGGAAATGTCTTGACAATTTTGGGTCACTACCGCAGGTCGTGATACCCACGGGTTGGGTTGGGTTGGATAGGAAAATTTGAGCCGTGGGTCAACCTTTGGGTATACACACCCACTTCAGGCTGCGCGGGTCGCTGCATTTTGTCAAACCGGCGAAAAAATTCTAAAATTTTTTCACGTATTCCATCCAATCTGGGTACATAAATTTGGTTACCATTCGGTTAAAGTAGGTAGCAATGTGAATAATGTACAGTTGTATATACACTGTGCAAATTGTACAAGGGTATTTGCTGAAAACGATCGATCATCAGGTACGGTATCTTAAAATAGTGGGTCAAAGTTGGTCGTGGTCAACTTTGACGGCGCGAGATGAATCATGGGTTACCCACAAGTGTCAAACCGCGGGCTGGGTTGGGTCGCAGGCACAGATGTACATGGGGGGGGTCTGGGGGGGGGCAAGCCCCCCCAGATTTGAAATTCCGGGACAAGCCCCCCCTCAGATTTGACAAGTTGGGACAAGCCCCCCTCTCTGAAACCCCAAAATCGCTTCAGATCGCCGTAAAATGCTTCAAAAATGACCGAAAAAACGAAAAAATCGCAAAAAATATCGGAATTTCGCAAAAATTTCCCATTTTTAGGCAAAAATTGGAAATTTTCGCGTTTTTGGGGCAAAATATCGGGACAAGCCGCCCCTAAAATGTAGACAATTTCGGGACAAGCCCCTCCAAACCGAGACCCCGTGTACATGTATGGTCGCAGGTAGAAAGTGTTGATTCGCGTCGATTCCCAACTCTTGTGTTAACGAAAAGAATGTTGAAAGATTGTTTTTGTAGGCGAAAATTAAGATAAATATTATTCTAAACATTTCACATCACACATTTAGTACACGTCTTCACGCAACTTCAATGATGAGAAACCTCGCCTCCACTTGCATATGGTTTATGCATACACTGTACGCTTTCGCTAATATAAAATCGATATTTTGATAATTTGAGTAGTAGTTATACTTGTGCGTTTGATTGATCGCTCGAAAAGTTTTTGAAATTACGCAAAATTTTTGGCAAATTACGAAATTTTGTGGTCGAGACTCAAAATTTATACTACCGATCCGGATCGCCGATCCGAAATTTTAAAGCCGATCCGATCCGGCGATCCGATCCGGCAAATTCAGCGATCCGATCCGATCCGATCCGACCCCCGGATCGGCGATCCGATCCGATCCCGCGATCCGATCCACATCACTACTCAGAATGCACTGTTTTAAATGCAAAATCGTAAAAAATTTCTGGGGGCTGCGTCTACTGGCACCGTTGGCGGCATCTTCAACTGCGGCAGGTTTCTATACTGCTTTTTCGCAAAAGCTGGCCAGCAAGCAGATTGCATGATTCGCGTTAATAATTGCGTGTTCAAATTTTTAGAGGTATATTTTTCTAAAATTCACGTTACACGCTGTCAAAAACCGCACGTCTGTAGCTCCACAGGCCCAGGCCTCTACAAACTACGGCATCTATGTTTCTAAACAAAACTGTCCCACGCAGTGGGAGTATTGCTCCACCCAAACCAGAAAAAATTCCTGAATCTGCCGCTGATACGATTTTATGCATATGCGTGACAAGGGTGTACCTAAGGCTAGAAGGGATGGGGAAAATCCCCCCCCGAATTTTTTTACCAGCGAATTTTAACACAAGGGCCCCCCTTCAGTTTTTATGGCCCAACCAAAAAAATTTCAAGTTTCCAATTCACCAAATTTGGCTTAAAAATCAAAAAATTCTTCCAATTTTTTTCCTGGGGGCTACCGCCCCCGGCCCCCTGCGATTCTGTGGATTGGGCGCAGTTTCTAATGTAATAGGCATAAAAACTAAAAAATTTGAAATTTGAGCAAAAGCTCCGTTCTGACCGAAAGGGTGTGATTTTTGAACAAATATTGTGAGTCACATGAGTGTCATAGAAACGGGTTTTTCAGTCCATACTGCAGTTAAATGTTTGTAAAACATGATGCAATTGTGCTTATACTCTTCACGAGCAAATCACTCGACGAAAGCGGTTGTTCGCTTTTTTTACCCCGGTCTTCGTTTTTTAAGCGGTGGATGTTGGCCTAATTTTTTTATGTTGTATACAGTCTGTAGCTCAGCTCCCACATAACTAGACCACTTTTTGGGAATCAACAGTGCCATGGACAGCTGCCCAGAAACTTAGGTCGAAATTCGTTTTTTTTACCCCGGTCTAATGCCTCTAGAGGTATAAAAACGCGTATATTTGCTGTTACATAGGCAAAAAAACGCACTTACAGTTTGCACAAAAAAATAAAATTTTGCACACTAAAATTAAAATTTTGCACAATTATGCACACAAATTTTTTTGAAAAAAAACCCTGTGTAAGAGGCACAAAAAATTGCATACAATTTTGTAAGTCCTCAAAAAATACACAAAAATCCAGTTTTTGAGCTATAAATTAGCCGTAAAAGCTTGAATCAATGTCAAAATTCGCTGAAATATTGTTATTTGCATTCGCAATGTTCGTGCCAAATTTGATTATGTTCGATCAAGTAACTTTTGAATTATTGCAAAAACTTCGAAAACGTAACTACCACCTTAACACAATTTTGATTGTATTCAATTTAAGAAATATATATATATATATATATATATATATATATGAAGTGGGGGATACGTCCTACTACTACGAGAAGAACAGAGGGACATTATTACAGTAATAACATCTGATACTGAGATAGTCAGTCTCGTACTGCCATTAAAGCTGCATTTGTTCCACATTCTGATTGGTGTTTCGGTACTTATTTCATTGGTGCCGAAACCCGGGATGGCATCAAATCGGGGGCAGTCATCAAGAAGGACAAGAGACACCTCTCAAGAGCAGGACCGACCGTTCGATCTGCAGTCATTCCTAGAAGCTCAAAGAATCCGGGACGAGGAACGAGAAGAAAGAAGGCGGGCAGAAGAAGCAGATCGGGAGCAAAGACGGAGGCAAGAAGACGACGAGCGACGACGACAAGACCGAGAGCAAATGATGGCCATGCTAACTCAAGTTCTACAAGCCGTGGTCCCTCCACCGCAACCTCAGCAAGCACCCGCAGGGCAACAAGTGACTGTTACGCTGCCGCTGCCTCGATCGTTTTACGGTGACGAAGAGAGAGATGGCCTGGAATTCGATGATTGGGTAGTGCAGGTACGCGACTTTTCTGAACGTAGCGGGCAACCATTGCTCGAAGTAATGGATCGAGTGCTGGAGGGTCCAGCAAGGGACAGTTTCAGAGCACTGGCTCCAGAGCTGCGTGCTACTTTTGATGATGCGGTTGCTAGTTTGCGGCCGTTGATCCAGCCGTGTTTAAGTCCAACATCTGTTAACATCAGCCCTTAAATTGTTCGATGTCTCTCAAAGAAAAGACGAAACAGAGTCAATGTATTTACAGCGGTGGCGAAAAGCTTACGCCAAGGTAGGGGATGACAAATTCTTGGCTCGCGCCTTGTGGTTGAAAGGTTTGTACCCGAAGCTTAGGGAAACTATGGTCGGTAATCTGGACCGGGGTCACGACGATCTGACCCTAGCCCAAGTCCAAGAGAAGACAGTGTCAAAAGGTCAAGCGTTACGGCAAGCAAAAGAGTTCGGAAGCCTTCAAGATGCCAACAGGGAACAAGGGACAACTAACAAAGACAAAGGAACCCAAGACAAGTCTACACGGGAACCAAACAACAGGATCGGCAATTGGCGTGCAAGCGCACCTCGCGGAGATCGAGCGGCAGGATTGCGCGAGGTTACGCGAACCTGCTACTCATGTGGACGTGCCGGACACATTGCAAAAGACTGTTTTGCAAAAAGAAGCCCACAAGCGTCAAGCCAAAAGCAAGAGTCGAGTAAACGGGTGCCACGGGTTACTAACAACATGCCATGTTGGCAAAAGCGTCCAGTGTTATCAGATGTGGGGTTACGATTGCAGTGTGGCGGTAAGGTTCTTGAGGGTCCTGTCGTGATTGATTCAGGTGCAGACATCAATTGCTTACCCAAACGGGTAGCGAAGGACCTGTTGGAAGAAGGGCGCCTAAAGGAAAAGCCGGAAACATTGTATGTCCAGTGCGCCTGGGGTCCCAAAGAAGCGGTACCTGTAGTCGAAGCGGACATAGCGGTACCAGGTGGGCCCGTGATCCAGACAAAATTTGCTGTAACAGAAGATGCGGGGCAGAGTCAAAGCGAAACTTTGCTGTCTTTGGAGACCGCGGCCGCTTTAAAGATAGGCACTTTTGTCTGGAATAAGGCGGAGTCCCCACAGGTGAAAGAGGGGGGTTCTCCAGAGATAGGCCATGCATCTGTGACAGAGAAACAGGCGGAAGTAAAGGTTGAACGCCTGAAGACAAGGGGTCGGGGTAGACGCAACGTTACCCTGACAGTCGATGGTCATGACCGTGAAGCAATGTTCGAACCCAAAGATGGCCTATCTATGTGTTTGCCGCCTGCTCTGGTTAAAGTTGAGGGTAAAAAATTTGTGCTGCCCTTACTTTCGAAGAGCGATGAACTCGTCAAGTGTTCATCTGTTGGAACATTGACGGAGCTGTCAGAATTGTCCGGTGCAGCGGAAAATTCCGTTGGAAACGGTATGGCGGCTAGGGTGCAAATGAAGAGCGCGGAATTAGATTTCGCCGAAGTCCAGACTCCTGATTTGACTGAAGAGGAGCGAGTTGAACTGCTGCAAATGCTCGAAAGTTTTCAGGATTTTTTTGCAAAGAAGCGCAGCAGTGCCATTGGCGGTGCCAAGGGCGTTTGTCATTCGATTGAAACCGTGGGAGAGCCTATTAAGCAGAAATTTCGACAATGGACCCCGAAAGCAACCCAAGTTGAACAGGAAGAGGTGGAAAACATGTTGGCTGAAGGAGTGATAAAAAAGTCAAAGTCTCCATGGGCTAGTCCGGTAGTCCTCGTGCAGAAATCGATGGTTCGATCCGTTTTTGCATAGATTATCGAAAGTTGAACAAGACGACCGTGAAAGATGCTTTCCCCATGCCACGAATCGATGACCTGTTGAAGCTGGGAAGGAAAGCAAAATACTTTACGACCCTAGACTGCATGTCTGGGTATTGGCAAATCCCCATGAATCCAGAATCTATACCGAAAACAGCCTTCGTCACCTCGACTGGTCTATACGAGTTTTTAGTCATGCCGTTTGGGTTGACTAACGCGGGAGCTACCTTCCAGCGGTACACCTCGTCAGTACTTGAAGGGTTGCCATTCGCTGGTGTGTTTGTCGATGATATCTTGATTGCTAGCGAAACGTTCAAAGAACATCTACAGCATTTGGTCCAGGTATTCCAAAGATTAAGAAAGAGTCAGCTACGTCTGAAACTGGCAAAGTGCAAGTTTGGTTGCCGACGGGTGACGTACCTTGGATACGATATGCAAGACGACTTGATAATGCCTTCTAAAAGCCGGGTGGAAAAGCTTTTGGATTATAAGCCTCCAAGAAACTTATCGGAGCTGCGAACATTTCTGGGGGCAATGGGGTATTGTCGAAGATTCATCAAAGGTTTTGCAGATATCGCACGCCCTCTTAATAACCTCACTAAAAAGCAAGTTCCTTACATTTGGACCGAGATGGAACAAGAGGCGTTTGAAGGTCTGAAACGGGGGTTAGCCGGATCTACTGCTCTAAGCCAGGTAGAGATCGACCCTCTATCTCAATTCACCATCGAAACAGATGCTAGCGGCTACGGAATTGGCGCTGTGTTGTACCAAGAGGCCAAAGGGCAAAACCGGATTTTGGCGCTACAGTCGAAAACGCTGACGGCTGCTGAAAGAAACTACTCGACAGTCGAGAAAGAAGCCTTGGCAGTCGTTTGGGCCGTAAAGACCTTCAGAAACATCTTAGCCATCAGCAACAAACCGCTGGTGATCAAGACCGACCATAAACCGCTGACTGCGATAATGCGATTGTGGGCGGAGAAACCGCTTTCTCCCAGAATTGCCGGGTGGATGGAAGTACTCCGGCCACTAGATATAACAGTAGTCCACAAGCCGGGTAAGCAAAATCTGATGGCAGATGCATTGTCCAGAATTCGCAGAGTGATTGTACTACCTAAGCACGAATTTGACGAAGCTGAGTTAATAATTGCACTCGCTGAGGAACTCAGCGAAGAAGAGCTGCAAGAGCTGGGTGTCAAGCGTATTGGGTCACTATGGTACTTGGAAGAGCCGCAGGGGCACTTGAGGTTATACGTGCCAAAGAAGTTGAGGAACAGCTTGAATGTTAACACCCATGCGGGGCGGGATGGAGCTCATTACCGGTGGTCAGTTATCGAGCTTCTGTTGAAGAAATCATATTTCTGGCCAGGGATGAGTCAAGATATTCGTGCAGCCGTCAACGCCTGCCAGATTTGCAAGCACAGGAGCCCTGGTAGACGTGAAGTGCCAACACTAGCTCCAATATGGGTTGATGGACCTGGAGAAATTGTAGCTGTCGATATCACCCATTTGCCAAAGAGTCGATACGGTAGCAAGTATGTTCTCGTCGTGATGGACATGTTTAGTAAATTTTGTCAAGCATACGTCCTCAAAGACCAGTCTTCTGAATCAGTTATCAAAGCACTAGAACGATATTTTATGGCTGCCGGATTCCCGAAAAGAATTCACAGCGATCAAGGCCGATGTTTTACTTCCTCAAAGTTTAAAGAATTTTGTGCGAAAATGGGAATTTGTCAGTCATGGGCAACGCCCGATCACCCTCAGGGAAATGGGGGGGTGGAACGGCTAATAAGGACGCTCGTGGACATTCTTGCTAAAAAGTCTGCGGAGGATCCGCTCAGTTGGGATGACTACTTGACGGAAACGGTCACAGCGTATCTGTCAATGCCGCATTCAAGCACAAAGCGCACACCAAGAGAAATTGCTTTTACCACCGATCAGCAGCTAATACATGAAGTTCGTCAAACGATCCTTGCCGAACAGTTGTTAAGAAAGCGGAATTTTGATGCCAAAACTGCAAGACCAACTGAATTGGTTAAAGGAGATTATGTCTACGTCTACGATCGGAGCAAACGACACGGGCCCCATGGGAAGTTATCCAGTCCTTGGGTTGGACCGTGGGAAGTCATTGACTGCGACAACAATACGGTTACAGTCAAACGCGGTAGAGACGGCCTCAAACGATATTCCCGCCACAACGCCATAAAGTCTTCGTCGACTGGAAACGACGATCCTGGAGGGGGCAATGAAGTGGGGGATACGTCCTACTACTACGAGAAGAACAGAGGGACATTATTACAGTAATAACATCTGATACTGAGATAGTCAGTCTCGTACTGCCATTAAAGCTGCATTTGTTCCACATTCTGATTGGTGTTTCGGTACT
>JASANF010012941.1:0-18805 GCA_030248245.1 Trissonchulus sp. WLG1_4 | reverse complement strand
TCGCTGCAATTAATGTTTGGTCTAGTATTAGGCTTTGCAGTACTCAGTCTCTATTTTCTCTGCACTAAAGGGAGAGGGAAGAACCCAAATAAAGAAAACTGGAAATTTTTAGTTCAAATAATGAATTATTCGTCTTATTTGTTCTAATGCCTAAAAATTATCTCAATTAATTAGTAAGGGGAATTTTTCACATGATTTATGTATATATAATATAATGAATGTTTTTTGCATGTTCAATAATATTATTTGTTATAATTATATAAATTTAAAATCAATAAAGTAATCCCAATAAAAACTAGATTATAATACCAATTATCACTGTACAATAATTAAATTAGAATGAGATTAATAAAAAAACTCTAGAGGTTTCAGAATTTTTACGGTGGGTACAATTTGACACAAATAACTAAAAACAAACCTAAAATAGAGGCTGGCTAAACAGCTAATATTCCTTAAGCCAAAAACAATGGCTCCACTGCATTAAAACGTCACATGGCTAAATTCACGTAAAACAGGTAGAGACTATGTACATATTTCAGGCTAACATCTCAAAATAATAAAAATAATAGGTTGGAGCGTAAAGAAAACTGTATTTCTCAGAGTACTACATGCAAACTTTTCAACTTATTTTTTTAAAAATAAAAAATCAGTGATTACAAAAAAATATATACCGTCTATACGATAAAAAATTGCACACTCTTTCCTGTAAGACCGGTTTATAGATTTGATGAGATTAGCACAAGATGAATACCACGAAAAGTGCGCGGTTACACCCATAGTACACACATATATATATATATATATATATATATATATATGTATATATACTATATATCATTATTTCATTGATCGTACTATACCACGTTATTCGTTCGTTCGATCGGCTTGCTTCTGTTTTCAGTGCGTGGTTGGTCGACGCGCTTTCCGCGCCTGCTATCTAGCGCTGAGCCGGGATATCCAGGGGGCAGTAGCGCATGGATGGCTCTTAGTCCGAGGGGGCGACCCAGGCACCACACGTCGCGTGTCCAGAAACCTTCTGGGGTGCTCGTCGCCGACCGGGTGTCAGGGCTTGAATCACGGGTGTGGAGGCAGTGACAGGATAGTGCTGGTTTTTTGCCGAGCGTCAGAGGCAGAGGCAAAAAAGCGTGGGGATTTTGGCTCCGATGCGACTTTTCCCCTCACAGGGTGCCCAGGGAGGGGGGTAAAGCCGCCAGCGCCTACGGTCGTCTCCAGCAGAATAGTGTGAATCTTGGATGGGCAAGGCCAGGAAATCAGGTCTGGACAGAGAGCCTTCGGCGGCGCTTGAAGGCCGGTTTCCATGGGTCCGGGGCCGCGCTTCGCCGCCCAAGCTTCAGAGAATTAGGATTGGTCCGCGCCGCCTCAGTTCTCCCGGGGGGCCGGCGGACTGACATTCGCCTTCCCGCCTCTAAGCCTGCGCTTAGCGGAGCTCTGGCTCCGCTTCGACAACGCGAAAGTCAGCTGGCACAGTCGACCCGCGTCCTCTGGGAACAAGCGCAAGCTGGGGGACGCAGGGGTCCCCGTCGAACCCCTGACAAACTGATCAATTCTCGGCCCCCGCCCCTGCTCGTGGCCACCATTTTTTCGTTCGGCTTCACTCACAGCTGAGCCCACGGAGCGGGGCGCTGCATTTTCGCAGGCTTACGCACCAGAATTTTTCCCTTCAAACCGCTCGACCTCACACGGGATGACGGAGGCTGCGATCCGGAAAGATGCGGCCAGCAGACCCCACAGTCTTCCTCCAGTTGCCGGAATTACGGGACGACCGGGTTCGGCGTTTTTGGGTGAGCCCTAATTGCACTTCAAAACAAACAAAAGAATGCAAATGTATATCTCACGAAAACATATAGTACAAACAAGGAGCATGTTGAAAAATAAACTATATCTGGCGCAAACACTGTTGACTGACTGAAAGGAGCACACCACGGAAAATTTCGAACAAACGAAGCCCGAAGAAACCCCCTAACCCCAACATTTACATCGTTTACTTCGGCGATCAATACGACGCAATATAACATCGTTTTGCAACTTAAATTGAGTACATAATAAACATTTTTTTTTTAGCAAATTTATTTCCGTTGTTATTGTTATATAATATATAATTTTTTGCTATCATATAATTTATATTTTTGAATACTATAATATAATATATATACTGTATGTTGTAGATTCATATACACACACACACCAACTGAAAACGAACTCAAAATATTTGTTTGAAAAATAAAACTTGTAAAACAAACCCGTATTCTTTTCGTCAGGATTCCAAATATGATCTATTGTACAATAAACTAACCCCGTTGCCGCTCATAGTTCATAACGAGCCGCTCTTCGTCCGCGAACTCACAACTTTATATATATATATATATATTATCTAATGAAGAGAAATAATTTGCCTTGCTGTAGTCAAACGTGTTCACTTGAGGCTTAATTAAATGAAATATGAAATAAGATTTGTTTTTTGTTTTTATTGAGCGGTTCCAAGAGGACGAGGGCATAATATATACTTAGTGTTTTGTTTCAGCTAAGCTCAATGGAAGAAGAAAAACTACGACAGCGGCGATTACGAAACAAAGAGGCGGCGGCCCGGTGTCGCAGCAGACGGCTCGAGCGGATCAACAATCTGCAAGTTGTGAGTTCGCGGACGTTGAGCAGCTATTTATGAACTAGATCAGCACCAGACGTAGTATGCGATGATAGGTTTGGAATCCTCAAAATTAGCAGAAGCGTTTGTTTTACAAGTTTTGTTTTTCAAGCAAATATTTTGAGTTCGTTTTTAGTTGGTGTGTGTATCTGGATACGCAACTTTTACCTACGGTATATATATTATATTATGGTATTAAAGCATATAAATTATATGATAGCAAAAAATATATATTATATAACAATAACAACGGAAATGAGGCTGCTGCCAGTTTAATGTTTATATGTACTAAATTTCAGTTCCAAACGATGTTATATTGCGTCATCCTAATCACAAAGTAAACAATGCGTAAATGCTTAGGGTTAGGGATTTCTTCGGGCTTCGGGATTCTGTTCGATCATATGATATACTATTTCAGTCGTGACAGTGTTTGGCCATGTTGGTAGCAGGTCTTCCAGAATATAGTTTATTTTTTCAACATGTCTGTTGTTTGTACTATATGCTTTTTTCATCATATATACATTTGCATTCTTTTTGTTTGTTTCAGGAAGTGGATAAGCTAAAGACCCAAAAACGCGAACTCGAGCGTCAGTTGCAGCAACTGGAGGAAGACTGTGGTCTGCTGGGCAGCATCTTTCAGAATCACACCTGCCGTCATCCCTGTGGCAAGTTGAGCAGTTTGAAGGGAAAAATTCTGGTCAGCGCTGCGAAAAATGCAGCGCCCGCTCCGGTGAGCTCAGCTGTGATGAAGCCGAACGAAATGGTGGCCACGAGCGGCGGCGGGGGCGAGACCAAACTGATCAGTTTGTCAGGGGGGCCGGGGGTTTTCAACGGACCACTGCGTCCCCAGCTTGTGCGCTTGTTCCCAGAGGACGCGGGGTCGACTGTGGCTGGCTTTCCCGCAGCCTCTGAAGCGACCAAGCCTAGCGCAGGCTTAGAGCAGAAGGCAAATGTCAGTCCGCGGCCCCCCGGAGAACTGAGAGCAGCGACCAATACTAATTCTCTGAAGCTTTTGGCCGGCGAAGCTACAGCCAGACCCAAAATGGAGCCGCCTTCAAGCGCCGCCGAGGATAGCTCTCTGTCCAGACCTAATTTCCTGGCCTTGCCCGTGGTCAGCACTTATTCCAGTATCCTGGAGACGACCCCTAGCGCTGGCGGCTTTCTGACCCCCCTCTCCCTGGGCACCCTGTTGAAAAGTGGCGTGGGAGCCAAAATCCCCAGCGCTTTTTTGCCTCTGCTTGCCTCTAGCGCTCAGTCAACCAGCACCACCTCTGTGGCTGCCCTGGAAACGCCCACGCTGACCATGATTCAAGCCCTGGGCGCCGTTCCGGTCAGCAACAACACCCCCGGGACTCTGGACACGCCAACCATTGTGGTCAAGTGCGCCCCTGGGACTGAGGCCATCATGGGCACTACTGCCATGGATACTGCCACTAGCGCTGATGTGGCAGCAGACACTGGGAAACCGGCTGGCGGCGAAGCCACGCTGAAAACAGAAGCCACTGATGCCCCCTCGGAGCCGATGGAAACGAACAAAGATTGATTGACGGTGTGGTGATTACGATCGATGAAAGTGGTGGATTATAATTATATATATATATATATATATATATATATATATATATATATATATATATATATACTTATGGTGGCTGCTAACCGGCACTTTAGTAGTATTAGGTGTTGTGCTAATTGTCATGGATCTGCAGGTAGAGAAGGCAAGGCCCGTTCTTACAGGAAAGAGTGTGATTTTTTATAGTATAGACGGTATATATTTTTTGTAATCACTGTCTTTTTTTTAAAAATAAGTTGAAAGCGTTTGATGTAGTACTCTAAATACAGGTTTTCTTACGCTGCAATATTATATTTATTATTTTGAGATGTTAGCCTGAAATATATATTTTTTGATTGTTGATTGTATATGTGCGTGGTGTATTTACCTGTTTTACGTAAAGGCCAAATTTCACCAGTATAGTAACGTTTTAATGCAGTGAAGCCAGTATTTTTTTGGCTTAAGGAACTCAATCTAGCTGATTCGGCCGGCCTATATTTTAGGTTTGTTTTTAGTTATTTGTGCGACTGTCCGCCGTAGGAAAATTTGTCTGAAACCTCTAGAGTTTTTTCTAATCTAGTTCTAGATTTAGTTACTTATTCCAGTGATAGTGATATTATAATCTAGTTTTTATAGATGTTTTACTTTATTGGACTTTCGATTTCATGTGATTATTTTTTTATTAGTTAACAAATATAATATTATTGAACATCGAGAGTTGGTGATAGTGAAAACATTAGTTATGTATATACATTATGTTATCAATCATGTGAAAAATTCCCCTTCCTAATTAATTGAGTAATTTTTAGGCATAAACAAATAGACAAATAGTCATTATTTGAACTAAAAATGTTTTCCAGTTTCTTTATTTAGTTCTTGCTCCCTTTAGTGCAGAGAAATCAAGACTGGCAGTGTGCAAAGCCTGACCTAAACCGAACGTCATTCTGCAACATTAGGATTCTGTCAAGTGTCCCTGTCAATTATACTACCTCGTCTGCATGTATTCACGCCAAGTTCACGTGAGGCGTTCGGGCTTGTCACCAGAGATGCACGAGAGCAGTCGGCGGGGGGGTTGCACAACCCCCGGCGGAAAAGTGGGTGGTCCTGGTTTTGGTTTGATTTTCGGCGAAAGGTGGATAAATGTTGCTCTTTTTCGATTATTTACTCATTCTTGCGGCGCTTTTTTGGTTGCAGACGAAATTTTTTTGCAATTTTTCAATTTTTGACTTAATTTTGGCATAATTTTTCGGCAATCTAAGGGGGTGGGGGGTTGAAGGGGGGTGCCGACCCCGCTGAGGGGGGGGGGGGGGCGGATACCTACCCTACCCCCATGTGCATTGTCACTATGACTGCTGAATACTTTTACAAATCCTCATAAGGGTTCCGTTTGGCTCTTAACTGTTGAAGACTAATCCTGCTAGAAAATCTAGCCCAAATCTCCCCTCCCCCACTAGCCTCCTCAGACAGCCGAAACTTTCGCATACAAGGTTTCGGTTGGCGGAACTTTTCACGTTTTAGCTATGTTAGGTTCATTCTTGTGTGTTTTTTATTTAGACTCATAATTTGTGTTGATTATAATGATGGCAACTAATTTGTTTTTTCTACTACTAAAATTTGATTGCATATTAGCAATTTGCATATTTTCATTGCAGTGTGATTGGATAGAACATTTTACAAACCTTTCATAAATATTAATTTTATGCTGGTTTGTGTTCAGAATGAACCAATATATTTTGTAGTTTGTTGTATGTTGTATTTTAGGCATTATGTATGTATAATATGTTGACTCCCGTTTTACCCTTGCTCAGTGTTTCAGTACACGTCTGGCTGTGTGTTTGTGTGTTGTTGTTTTATTAGTAGTACACTAAAGTATATCTATAATATATTTACTATAGGATTTATTTTTGAGCGTATATATTTTTGTTTTGTGGTTTTATTTGTGTAGCTGCTGTTTTTGTTGTTGATTCATGCTTTTCCCTGGTTTTTGGTTGAATGCCAGCCTGGCTTGACTCTAGTTCATTCATACTTGTCCGCAAGATGGTCCGTTTGTCCGTAAGCAAGGAGCAAGGTATCAGCTGTTACATAACTATTCACAGCTGTTAAGCCTGTTTCACACGAGGGCGCATTTTGCTCCATGGAGCGTTGCATGCAACGGGCCATGTAACGCGCCATGGCGCATTACATGGCGCATTCCAGGGCGCAGTACATGGCGCATTTCATGGCGCATTTCATGGCGCGTTGCATGGCGCATTACATGGCGCATTATTTCACATGTGGACGCACGCTATGTAGCATTCTACGAAATATTATTATTATTATTATTTAATAGTAAAGTTATTAATAGTAAATAAATAATGTTAATTTTATCGTAATTAGTCATCATACTGATTGAAAAATGAAGTTTTATTAAACCTAGTTAGGCGTACTAATAAAATTTAGCTACAGAAGGCGGGGCTAAGCCAACTAGTTGAGTGACAGCTGCTTCTGATTGGCCGCTGAATGCTATGCGCCCTCTGATGCGCCATGAAAATTGCAGAAAATTTGGTTTTGCACCATGAAAAATTTTCAATGGGAAAATTTCATGGCGCGTTGCATGCAACGCGCCATGCAACGCGCCATGAAATGCGCCATGTAATGCGCCATGCAATGCGCCATGTAATGCGCCATGAATTGCGCCATCAAATGCGCCATGAAATGCGCCCTCGTGTGAAACAGGCTTTAGTGACCGATTCTTGCTATGTAAGCCAGCCTAGCAGATGTCTATGGATGCGCAAAAAATCATGGCCGCACCTGTAGCAGTTTCTGTACTGGCTTACGGACAGGTCTGTTTGAAGTAGAAGAGTATGAAAGAAATATGAAGTGGAAAAGATTGTCCGTAAGCCGACATCGAGTGAATTCAGTCGTGGTATTTTCACATTTTTGTTTGCGTTTTTCAGTCTAGCTCGCAACTTTCTTAAAATCTGACGGATCAACCTTTTGCGCAGATATCAGGCAAAATTTGTGCTTATTAAAGACAAGCTTTCGCGGAGTAGTATAGACCGGGCTTTTAATATACAAAAAAGTCGTGTTTAGATTGTTTCATTGGTTTGGCGAATTTTTGCAGTTTACTTTTACAGTTTGGAATTAGGATATTAAAAGCATAATTGATTTTAAACCAATACGTTGAGAGCCTATTCTTGGTGACATGTAGTTTATTTTTCAACTTTTGTGGCTGTAACGTAAATATAAGTCGTCCTCGTCACACAATATTACTAGTTGTGTGTGTTACTTTTTTGTGTTTGTTTATTTTTGCTGTCTGTGATCTGTTTTGTGATTGTGTATGTGTTTAGCACTTTTTCATGCCTGTATTGAAGTCTAAGGCATACTTATCGTTGTCCGTAAGGATGCATAAGTAATTTAGTTCTCACAGATTTTTATAGCCACGGCGATTTTTTTGGCGTGTTTATTCACTTTGGTCATATTGAATTATGTGCCGAAACCAGGAGGCTCTGTAGTAGGTTTGGCCACTATTTTTGGTTGTAGAAAAGACACCTTCACTGACAAGTATGTACCGGTTTGTTAAGTGTAAGTTGGTTTACGTATATTCCTTGCTAAACCTTAGTTAGCTTGGTGTGTTAGCCTGTCGTGTCAAAAGGGTGTCGCACACAAATTGCACCGTCTGAATAGACTTTGCAATTCGAGAGATTTGGATCTCGTTGGTGTTTTGATTTTGCTAGGTTTTTATTTATATTAACCGAGGAAAAACGCTTCTCTAAAGTGGTTAAAACGTCAGCCATTCTGTATAAATCAGCAGAAATGGACTAAGGAGAAGTGAACTCCACTCTCGTGTTTTATTTTTTTAGAATATTCTCAGAAAATTAAGTTCGTGTCAAAAATGGAATTTTCTACTAATAAATCGTTTTTGTTGTTTCTGTTACAAATTTTGCTGTTTAAATAGTTTTTTATTACTTTGGTATGTTAATTGAATAATTAAATTGATATCATGTAGTTTTTTAGCAAAAAAGTTATTTTATTTATCAGAAATATTTAAGCTAATCGTACGTTACATTTGTATGATTCGTTCTTTCTATGTTTAATTAGGAGTGAAGATATTTTGCAGTATAGATTAATATTTTGTTATGCCCAATTTTTTGACTGTCAAGTGTAGATATTATGTAGAATTTGGTTTCAGTCGGTATATACGTTGTAGGCGGATATTTGGACAGTATGGGGTGTTGCGATTTTTACCCCAAGATGCATTTCTTTAATCAAAAAACTTATTTTTAAAAAAATTGAAAATTAAATTATTAATCGGAGCCGCTTTCTAAGTTTTTGTGCCATGTAAGAGGTTCAGTATTTGTATGTAACTGAATGGATTTGACACTTCTTATTTCAATAAAGTAGACAATGTTACTGTGTTGTTTTCGTTTATTGCCGACCATTTTTTATTTCATTTTGCTGCAAATCATGCAGACTAGAGCAAATAGAGAAAATCACAACTACGCGTTTTGTCTAAAACTCTGCATGTTGAGACATTTTAGATACGATACATATTATGCTGAAATTAGTATAGTTGAATTTTTAATCTGTTTACTTGTCGAAATGTCAAAATGAAATTAGTTCAAAGGCTCTGGGATCACTTGGAATCGTCGCACCATTGGCGATGTAACATTAACTGCTGTGCACAAATTTTTGACGCACGGATTAGGTGTGTGCTAATTTGATAGTGTAGACTTGATAACAGTTTAACATTCCAGCATTTCTTTTACATAGTGTAGGGGCCGCGTATATACTATATTCAGATTCTCCCTTTCCTATGTAATTTTGGGTAGGTCAATTTCTCTACGTTAAATTATACTATAATGGCAGGTAGGTCGAAACTTGCAAGCAAAGAAATGCAAGTCGAAAGACTGTAAGCGAAGAATGATATAAAGCAAAACAGTCAGCACCGGAGTGGATTCGAACCACCAATCTTCTGATTGGAAATCAGATGCTCAGCAGATGGCAGCGCACTATTATCTGAGCCACCCGGGCTTACAGATAATTCTTCCAAGATTGTTGTTATTATCACAAAGGTTCATGGTGATAGAAATGACTCATTAAATTCTTGCTCTGACTGTTTTTTTTATGATAACAAAATTTCGATGCAAGACACGCAGATGCACTATACAGGTACACAGACATTCATAGTTTTATACACATTCCCGAGCCGATTGCTTGCAGCGATGCGCTGATCATGCAAATGATATAACGTTTTGCATTATCACACAATGTGAGTTGGTGGTCCAGTGGTATAATGGGGGCTTCGGGTGCGAGAGATCCCAGGATCGAATCCTGAACGGGTGTATTTTTTTAATTTTTTGATCGATTGAACTTTTGCCGATACACAAATTAATGTAACGTCATAGGTACTTTTTCAGAAAATTTAGTCTATTTTTGCAATTATCTCAACTTATTTGACAAATCGACAAACTTGATAACTTTTTTTAACTGTGTAGACTAAAATTATATCTCATTTGGAGTTTAAATGGTACTAGCACCCATAACATTGAATCAAAAGCTAACTTTTTTTGTAAAATTAGACGCTAAAACCCAGACTGAATTGAGTAGTGAAATTATTTTTACTCATAACTCAGCACACCAGCACTTCCCGGCATCATGGCGCAGTGGTTTATAGCACTCTGGACTTTGATCCAGTGATCCGAGTTTAAGTCTTGGTGATTCTTAATTTTTTCAAATTTTCATTTGTAAGTTTTTTTGGGTGTTTCTGACTCTAAAAAGTGGTGATAGTTTACCATAATTGATTTGAAGCAGCTCAGCAGTAAATGTGTACAAAAATTTAGATTTACAAATCATTTTATCTGCAAATACTGGCCGCGTTTAATATTTCCTCTGGAATATTGACACTCAGGCCTCGCAATTTAACCAGTTCTTACTCAGCAGAAGAACTTGTTCATTTTTCTTATTTGTTGAAGTGCGTCGACAGGTTATGTGTACTTCACAAGCTAGCCAATCTGAAATCACGCTCGTTTAGCTAATCTTTCATTACCCTTTTGTGTTATGACTGGCTTAAAAAAGTGATTGTTCCGGTACAGGTATGTGTCAATAACGGTATATAGTCTTGTGTTCAAACTCAGGAAGTGATTATTTTGGTAGCATACAGCATTGTACTAGTTGCTCAGTGAACATAAAATTTTAAAGCAACAAGCAGCAGTTTCATGCAAACTTCTAGCAAATTTCTGCTGTCAACAGTCAGTACTTACACAAAGTCTGACCCTGCCGCACAAAATTTATTAACATAATTTTAAAAAAAATAATATTTACACTACTTGGTCTTCTGATGTCAAAATTGAGTAAAATTTTACACCGTAAATATCAAGGCAAAAAAAGTAAAACCATTTGCATTTAACTTAAGGTTAACGTAATGGCCATTGCTTTTATTTAAGTTACAGTTAAAGTAAGGCTCAGGCGGCAATGCAAGTTAAAATTAAAGGAAGGAAAGGAAGACCCTCCTCTTTTTTGTGCAGTAAAAGTTAAAGTAAGACACCTTACTTTTTAATCGCAGTTAAAGTTAAAGTAAGACCCTTTACGTTTTAATTAAAGTTAATTAATTAAGTTAAATTTTAACTTTTTTGCCCCAGTAGCATAAATCTAAACTAATTCATAATAATTGATTGTAATTCAGGTACTATTTCCTAAAAATGAAACGTCATCATCCTCCTCTTTTCACGGACAAAAAATTGACAATGTGAAATCATATCTTGGTTTAGAATTTAGATTACATAAATTCAACCTTTTGTATAAAAATGACAACGGTGCAAGCACAAATGTGCAGCTAATATCTGAAAATATGAGGTGAGCCGTCGGGAGCCAAAACTTTCACCCAATTAGTTGTAATGACAGCCGATCGGGGTGGTTAGGATGTAAGGAGCTATTGCTTGGGATGATTTTTGGCGCACAATGCACATCAGGCAATCCTTTTATTTTCTGACATTGTGTTGTTATGGCATAAGCTGTGCCGACTGCTGACAACGTGCGAATGAATTGCTAAGCCGGCAGAGACAGACAGGCAGACAAAACTTTCAAATCTCTTGACCGAACCGAACCCGACCCGACTGCGAACTCCACCCCAAAAATAGTTCAGCAGTAGGCCTAACTACATATTATTACCTAGTTACTAGGGCAAAAAAGTTAGACCATTTTCATTTAAGTTAAAGTTGAAGTTAAAGTAAGACTATGGCTTTAATTTAAGTTAAAGTTACAGTTAAAGTAAGGCTCCGGTGTTAATTTAAGTTAAAGTTAAAGTAAGCCCAAAATCAATGACTTTTATATAACTTTTTTGAATAACTTTAATGTTAAAGTTAAAGTAAGGGTGTTTTAATTTAAGTAAAGTTACAGTTAAAGTAAGACCTATAACTTTTTTGTAGTTAAAGTTAAAGTTAAAGTATGACCCCTAACTTTTTTAATTTTAGTTAAAGTTAAAGTAGTTACAGCGTTGTTTTCAAGGATGCCTGACAAAATATTGTGTGAGAAAACGATAAGTTTTGTCAGTGTGTCATTTGAATTGTAAAATTTTCAAAATGTACGAGCGAGAATTATTGGAAGTGATTAAATTCAAGCTTTTAGTGAAAAACATTTAAAAAAAATTAATAGATACTTTAGTCTTCCAGCCCCCTATTCAAAGAAAGCTGCTTTTCGGCATGTATGTAGTGACAGGCTTTGTCAAAACAAGCTCTTCTGCTGAGTGAGAAGCTGTTACACTGTGAGGTTTGAGTGGCAATATTCCAGAGAAATATTAAACGCGGCCACTTATTGTGGATAAAATGATTTTTCCTGTCGCTACCACAGTAGCGACAGGACCTTACATTTGATTTGCCCTAGCGAATTGCACGTCTTACGTGTATTCCCTTGGACAAATTGTGTGTGTGTTTGTGTGTAAACTTACCGTAATGTGTGATCGTGTTTTGTGTGTCAGCTGGCCCGGACGGCCAGCCAGCTAACTTCTTTTGTTGTTGCTAGCATATTTTGGGTTACTGTAGGTGCGAAAAGGGGAGATGTTTTTTTATGTTTCCAAAAGACGAAACATGAAAATTTTTTATTACCGACATTATTTGTGGTAAAGAAAAGAATAGCTTGAGAAAATTAATGCTATTTTTTTAAAAAAAGGAGATTTTCTTTGAGTGAGGTTGCCAGTTAAAATCTTCAGTACTTTTGTTGTGTGCTGTTTGTTTGATGTGAGGATGTCTTCATTAAGCCAATATAAACCTTCTGATGTAGCTTAAAAATTATTCTGTTTGGCTGTAAAACCCTGAGGTTGGGGGCACAAAATATGTATATGAGGGGCATGGACATGGGGCAAGCCCCCCAATTTGAAGGGAATAAAACAAGGCCCCTTCAGAATTGACCTATGTAGCTTGACAAGCCCCCTTCCTTGGTGCTAACTGCTAAGCAAAGGTGCTCGAAAAATTGAAAATTGATCCAGATCGCTGTAAAATGCTTACAAACTGAGCAAAACGCAAAAAAATTGCTGAAAATATCCAAATTTTGCAAAAAGTTCCCATTTTTAGGCAAAAATTGAACAATTTGCGTTCTTGTCAGCGCAAGACCTCGAAACGTCAGTACAAGCCCACCCCTAAAATTTCGAAAAGTTTGCAACAAACCCCCTTTTGAATGAGACCACGTGTACATCTAAGGTAGGGAGCAAACCAGAAAATACAGTGTGTGTGTGCGTTGCTTGTGTAGACTGGAATCAGAAGGCACGTCACCAATTAGACCAAATGTCACCAATTGTCACCAATTGTCTGAAGGTGGTGTTGACTGTTGACCACCCTGACGGAAGGGAGGGTGGTGGATACACGACTACTTTCTTTTTGTGCATCTCTGACTTGGACGCTCACATGAGAATGTGCTTCTTGCTTGAGACAAGGATACTGATCAAGTTGTGTTACAGCATTTCGATCTCTTTGTTTTTAAAAAATTGATAATTATATTTTGCAACAATTATCAGTTTGGTCGCTCTCAAAGGTAAAAAACTACCCAAAAATTCAAAAATTAGCTATTTTAGATTTTTTAATTATCAAACAATTATAATACAGTCGCATAAATTTAACAATATTTCTTTAGTAATGCCGAAAAACCTTTCCGGATTAGTTGAAAATTGGTGCGAGCGACAGGTTAAACTTCCTTAGAAGCAATTTCTTCCAACTTAATTTAGTCTACCGATTAAGATTTGCACAAAATTACTGGTACTGGTGCAGACTTCAGACTAGCTGGTCGTGACCATGGATCAGAACTCATTAAATTTTGCAGAAAATTGCTGCTTGTTTAAATTCTAGTTTCTGCACACAGTCACTGCTAAGTAGCTCCAAAGCTTTTCAAACAACAAAAAATGAAAGAATAAATTGAAAGCATTAGATTTTTGAAGTCAAAAACTTTTTGGAGGAAAAAATAGAACGTCTCACCGAGATTCAAACTCGGACCAATGGACTAAGAATCCTGAGGACTAACCAACACACTATGAGATCTATGGTGCGAAGATGTTAACTTCGACTATTAAAAGTTCTTCTTCAACAAAAGACAAATAGTTAGACATTAGTACTAGATGTAATTTTTTATCTCAAAAATATTAGTACTAGATGTAATTTTTTATCTCAAAAATATAAAAATAATTTAATTGTTTCAACGTCAAGCAATTATTATTGTATTTATTGTAAGGCATTTCTTTTGCTAATAAATTCTTACGTATTTTTCTACGACTGTTTGATTCGTACGCTAAAAGTATATGTTAAATCATACCGAACAGTTAGCCCGGGTGGCTCAGTTGGTAAGTGCTGCGCGCATTTACCGGGTCTGGGTAAAATCCAGCCCCAGCCCCAGCCCCGGCCCCAGCCCCAGCCCCAGCCCCAAGTGGGTAAAACCCAGCCCCAGCCCCAACTGGGTAAAATCCAGCCCCAGCCCCAAATGGGTAAAATCCAGCCCCAGCCCCAACTGGGTAAAATCCAGCCCCAGCCCCAAATGGGTAAAATCCAGCCCCAGCCCCAACTGGGTAAAATCCAGCCCCAGCCCCAACTGGGTAAAATCCAGCCCCAGCCCCAAATGGGTAAAATCCAGCCCCAGCCCCAACTGGGTAAAATCCAGCCCCAGCCCCAAATGGGTAAAATCCAGCCCCAACCAAAACTAGGTAATTTCCAGCTCCAGCCCAGGCCCCAGCCCCAGCCTACGCACACCCCGGCCCCGGTTGGCAAAACACATCACCACAATCAAATAGGCAAACCTTTGATACAACTTCAACTATTACAGCAAGGCCGAAAAAGCTTTTGATGCATAATTAGTCACTGGTAGGGAATCGTACTCAAAATTAAAGCAATGCACTTTATCATACGAATTTAAATTTTCTAACACTAAACTTCAATCTCAGTTCTGCACATTTTCAACCAACTTTGGCTCTGTTCCGTCAAATTTTATTTGTATAAATTCTCACAGTTTGTATCTTTTAGTTACATTTCGTAAAGGAGATTACAAAGGAGATTCGGCCTACATAGCAGTGATATATTTTCACACTGCCTGCCTGCTGCATTATTTCACACAATGCAGAATGCAAGTGTGCGTGTGCGCCCGCTCATGCGCCCGCTCGTGCGCCCGCTCATGCGCCCTCTCATGCGCCCTGTCATGCGCCCGCTCATGCGCCCTGTCATGCGCCGGCTCATGCGCCATGGCGTACGCCATGGAGCAAATTGCGCCTTCGTGGCAATAGGCCTTTAGCTGGTCGTGTCACTGCTATGTAGGCCGAATCAGGCCGAAATCATTTCAGAAGCATACCTACATACATGCATTATTCTTCTCAGGTGGTATCTATTGATTGGTGTTGTTGAAAAATACAGAAAAATTAAAAATCATTACGAAAACTTAGCATTAGATACATGAATTCGATCGACACAAAGCAGGAATTGAACTGCAAGGAAAATACATAAAGCTCACTGAATTTTATCTAAAATTCGACAGAAAACTGATCAAAGTTTTCACGAAATGTAACTAAAAGATACAAACTGTGAGAATTTATACAAATAAAATTTGACGGAACAGAGCCAAAGTTGGATGAAAATGTGCAGAACTGAGATTGAAGTTTAGTGTTAGAAAATTTAAATTCGTATAATAAAGTGCATTGCTTTAATTTTGAGTACGATTCCCTACCAGTGACTAATTATGCATCAAAAGCTTTTTCGGCCTTGCTGTAATAGTTGAAGTTGTATCAAAGGTTTGCCTATTTGATTGTGGTGATGTGTTTTGCCAACCGGGGCCGGGGTGTGCGTAGGCTGGGGCTGGGGCCTGGGCTGGAGCTGGAAATTACCTAGTTTTGGTTGGGGTTGGATTTTACCCATTTGGGGCTGGGGCTGGATTTTACCCAGTTGGGGCTGGGGCTGGATTTTACCCAGTTGGGGCTGGGGCTGGATTTTACCCAGTTGGGGCTGGGGCTGGATTTTACCCAGTTGGGGCTGGGGCTGGATTTTACCCATTTGGGGCTGGGGCTGGATTTTACCCATTTAGGGCTGGGGCTGGGTTTTACCCAGTTGGGGCTGGGGCTGGGTTTTACCCAACCTGGGGCTGGATTTTACCCACTGTTACATTTGGGGCTGGGACTGGGTTTTACCCACTTGGGGCTGGGGCTGGGGCTGGGGCCGGGGCTGGGGCTGGGGCTGGATTTTACCCAGACCCTAAAATTTGACGGAACAGAGCCACAAAGTTGGTTGAAAATGTGCAGAACTGAGATTGAAGTTTAGTGTTAGAAAATTTAAATTCGTATGATAAAGTGCATTGCTTCAATTTTGAATACGATTACAGTTCCCTACCAGTGACTAACTTATGCATCAAAAACTTTTTGGCCTAACTGTGATTCGGCCTTGCTGTAATAGTTGATGTTGCATCAAAGGTTTGCCTATCTGATTGTGGTGATGTGTTTTGCCAACCGGGGCCGGGGTGGGCGTAGGCTGGGGCTGGGGCCGGGGCTGGGGCTGGACCTAGTTGGGGCTGGGGTTGGATTTTTACCCATTTGGGGCTGGGGCTGGGTTTTCCCAGTGGGGCTGGGGCTGGATTTACCTAGCTGGGGCTGGGGCTGGATTTTACCCAGTTAGGCTGGGGCTGGATTTTACCCAGTTGGAGGCTGGGGCTGATACCAGTTGGGGCTGGGGCTGGGTTTGCCCATTTGGGGCTGGGGCTGGATTTTACCCAATAGGGGCTGGGGCTGGGTTTTACCCAGTTGGGGCTGGGGCTGGGTTTTACCCAACCTGGGGCTGGATTTTACCCACTGTTACATTTGGGGCTGGGGCTGGGTTTTACCCACTTGGGGCTGGGGCTGGGGCTGGGGCCGGGGCTGGGGCTGGGGCTGGATTTTACCCAGACCCCATTTACCGAGCATCTGATTTCGGATCAGAACGTCGGTGGTTCGATTCCGCCCCGGAGCTGCATCTTTTGCCTGGGGTTTTTCTGCATACCCATTGTCTGTACGTTTCGCCAAATTTGTGTGCAGACTGTCAGAACAGCGAGGTACCTACCCTTCTAGTGTTAATTAACACTAGAAAATCGACCTACCCAGATTAACGTAGGAATCACAGATTCTGAATATAGTATATACGCGGCCCCTGAGGGGGCCGCGTAATAAAAAGCTGAATTTATGAATTTAAATTCAGGTACAGCGTTGGCAACAATTTAAAAATATGAAGGTTATATTTATACGTATTTACTATTTACTATTTAACCTTCATATTTTTTTAAAAATATGAAGGTTATATAAATACATATTTACATGTCAAAGTAAATTGTATATATTTGAAAATTTTTAAACAAAATATAATCAAATCAGTTTACATAACAATTTATCTAAAAAAATTTTTCAACAATCATTATGTACACCTCAGAGACTTTTAAAATACAACCCCCGACATGCAAATTTTGTAGCACGTAAATCATGCAAGCTGCCTTTTGGCAAGCTTTTGGCAAAACACAGTAGAAAGACCTGCCGCCGCTGAGGCGGCGGCAGGAAAAAGGCCTCTTTTTCAAACTATGAGCAACCTGCTTTGGCGACACTACCACCTTAAATGAACAGTTTCTTTGCCTGCCTCTGACACCTTGTACTTGTTTAGTCATTCATTACTTGAGCTCGAGCTATCACGAGCGTTATAGAGAGAGCGTGATTGTACCATTCTATAGGAAATTAAACGGTGAACAAAACGTAATACGATAATTAAGGGTCTTCGAGTTGGGCGCACCGTTTTTTAGGTGAACCATAAGCGCTGAAATTTGTAAGCCTGAGGATATTTCGCATACATACTGTACTATGCACCTGCATTTGAGCTATTAATACGGCAGCCGCTCACTGGCCACAGTCTAAGACTTGTAATAAACTACGAAATTCGTTGTAATCTGATGCACTGATGACGGATGAGGTCGCAATTGTAAGAATACTGAGCCCGTTCAGAAAATATTACTTCTGCGATGCAAATGTAAATAAAATTTACAGACTATCGAGTTAATGAAGCATACCTACGTAGGTTTTGGTGAGCGGTAGTAAGATCTACAATTACTGAAACAACTGCAGTGAAAATAATTTTAAAGTAAGAGCTTTAGAGCTAATACTTGATGTTGCATGTTGTATTTAAACAATATCAATGGTAATATTTTATCTATGTTTGCGTAAGCAAATTGGCAAGAAAACAATTCTCAAACTGATTTGCATGCTACTGATATTACTGGTATGCCAAGTGTGTGTATTGTTCTTAACTCTTCGCCGCCCTTCAGTTCAAATGCATTCGACACATCACGCACGCAAACAAACGCACGTTCAACTGTGCGCACTTCCAACAACGCATGCACATTTTACATTAAGATTAACAAGCCAAGTTTTCGGCAAAAGTATTCAGTAAGCATCAAGCATTTATTTTTAAGTACATTGGCCAGAGGCCATCGTAAACCTGTTGGGCCAGCGATTACCCTCTTTGTAGTTTACATAGTACCCAAAATAAGCGTCTCCTATTACAGCCAAATTAACTGAAAAATCTCAGTCAAAAGCTTTTGGCAATTGAAACTTGGAAGGTTATGAAGTTATTAAGTGAAGAATATTCATATTGAACTTCCATGTTTATTGATAAAATTACATTTGTAAATTGAACTTTCTCTGTAATCTGTCTGTAGCTCTTGCTTTACTTTGGAAGCAGGTAATAGTACTTCACTGTAGATTTCAAATGAATTACCTATGATTATTACTAGATATTCACAGGTTTGTGTAGCCGAGTGGTGAGTGTGGTTGCTCCGTAACCGTGAGGTGAGGTCGTCGATTCCTAGTGGATTACTTTTTGTCAGGTTTCTGCGTTTTCTCTGTACCTTTTGAACGACCACGAAAGCAGCAACTCACTGAATTACAAGGCATTATCGTTGTGACAGATGCATAGATCAGATAACAGACATGTAAAACACTCCGCACATTGACACTATAACGCTAGCACTGTGTTAAGATACCAGAATCAAAATTAAAGACCTGTTGGGCTGTGGCCCAACAGGAAAAATGACACTTTGGAATTAAGTAAAGTTTGATTCTTTGCGTTTTTCATCAATACTTGTGT
>JASANF010012939.1:0-14918 GCA_030248245.1 Trissonchulus sp. WLG1_4 | reverse complement strand
AATGTAAGATGACACTATAGTGTCATTTAATTCTCAAATATTCAGACTGTCATAACTTGCCTCAACGTTAACGTAAAAACATTAATATTGACGCCTTTTAACTCAGAACAGTAGGCGCTTTTGAATGATACCTTACTTGACGTATACCATTCACGTTTAAACGTTTAAATTTCCAATTCTCAATTATGACGCAAACTTAACGTCAAGTTAAAAGCCGTGTCACCCATCATTTGAAAGCTCTAACAATTTCCTCTCAAATGACGTTAAAATTATTATTCTCCCACTACCGTATCAACTCAACAGTTATGGCCCCTGAAAGATTTCATAAAAGGGGCTGATTGTACTACAGATCACACCATGGGTGATCAAATCCCAAAACAATTGAATTAGGCAAAAATTTAAAAAAACTTTGGTCATTTTTTAAATAATGTAACATAAATAGACTTTACTTAGATATATACGACATGGTCGAACTAGTCTGAACTAGACGCACTAGACTTGTTACATAATATGAACTATACAAAAAATAATGATAATGACAGATTCTTCATGATACTTCTCAAAAATGTAGTACAACCTGTGGTAAGCGTCGCAAGATGCATAATTTTTTGATATAAAGCGTCTGGGCCTGGGGTTGGTCATAGCGGTTTCCATCCGGGCGCCAAAGTCAAAACTACGTCAACTTGCAGTAAATGGGTCACGTGAATCATCAGTCGATAGCGCTTTGTCTCACCAATCGAATGGTGAAACTCCCAAGTTTTCTGCTACACCCATAACAAAAGTTATGACAATTTTAAGGGTTTCACACCATAGAACACTGTTATCATAATTAAATCGTAATTACTACATATCGAAAAGTGTTCTTTTTCTCATATCCTTAAAGGCGCCATAACTGGCCTTTAATAACTCGGACGGACACCAGAATAGCATCTTTAAATTGCTGACTGGCAGGGCTTTTGAAAGAGGGGTCACATGACCACCTGGCGCTTCAGATTAACCCGAAATAAATATCTCAGGGTACGCTCACGTGACACTGTTATAGGTATGACCCATCATTTAAAAGCTCTCACAATTTCCTGACAAATGACGTTAAAATTATATTATTGTACCACTACCGTATCAAAAGTTATGGCCCCTGAGAATTTTTCTAAAAGGGGCTGACTGTACAGATCACACCATGGGTGATCAAATCCCAAAACAATTGAATTTAGGCAAAAATTTGATTTTTTTGCTAATTTTTTTTAATAATTTAACATAACACAGACTTTACTGAAATAAATACGACCTGGTCGTACTAGTCCAAACTAGACACACTAGACTTGTTGTAATAATAATAATACTACACATTAACACAATGAAAACACAGCTACGTTTTCATAGTAAGTATAGCAATGGCCGTCTTAGGGTTAATCCAACAGCTAAGTTTGTAAGGATAGTTCAAACCCTGAGCATAAGTAAAGCAGTAATGTCGTCTCAGCAACTCTTTCGGTTGGTGGGGGCAGGTCACATGACCTCTTCCAAACTGACACATAGTGGTGGGAAAAATTACATCATACGGCACGTGAGAGGCACAGCCAAATAATACGTAAAAAATGTCACTGGGTAAAATCACGCGTACTATTGAGTCGTTTTTTGGTTTCGATTCAAGGGTCCGAGTTTTGTGCCAGTTAGCTACTTCGCCGTTCGTGGCGTAGCCAATCAAATCCGTGTAAATTCCTTGGTAAGAAACGACGTAGAAATGCTTGCTTCCTGGTTCATTGCTAAATTTGAACCCTGAAGCGGTTAGTTCATTTTTCACGGCTCCTAGGAGGGTCGGCTCGTCGCGTAAGAAGTAGGCGAAATCACCGTCATAATCCCACGGTAGCACTCCTGAAATAGTGAGAACTTCGGATTAAAGGGATTAGGTTAACTGAATTAACTGTAATAACTCGACATAGACGTTTAGTAATCTATTAAAAGAAGTAAGATAGGCCACCTAGAGTACTTAAATAGATTTGCGACAGCTCATCATCGGCACAGCATCTCAACGGTAGATCGCTGGTCTGCACCAGAAATGGGTGGTTTAAATCGCCCCTGGGTTATTCTGATGATGATGCTGTCGTTCTTTTGGTAAGAATCCCCCCTCCCTTTCTTGACACCAGAAGTAGCCAAACTGAAGCGTCACCTTTGTGTCTGACAGCGCCTAACAGACTCCCATGCGTCAGCCAGTGCGTCACGTTATGCTTGGTTAAGGTTTGGTCAATTTTGTGAACCATTTGAATCAGTTTGTCAATGTGGTCCCTGAAATTATATAGTAAAATAATGCATAGTAAATAATAAAATAAAATAATACACAATAAAATACAGAGTTTAATTCAAACTATTTTGTTAACTGTTAACAGGCAAGAAATCGAATCGCAAAAATAATAAAGAAGAACGCGAAATCTCCACCAATCTTCACCTTACATACTCTTGAAATGATTTTAACTTAATTACTCGGGGCTCGTTCTTTTACATGGAAAGTGGCGGTTTTAGTGCGAAGTTTATATATCAGACTAAGCGGACTAAATGAGTCAAAATAAGTCAGCTACATAATTTTAGTCCTAATCGATTCCTTAACGGACACCTGAGTAACAATAAAGAAAATGCTTAACATTACCCTTCATAGATTAGTCGGTTTAGTTTGGTTGGTTAGAAACTAGTGCGCTAAATTACATTTATTTAATCCGGAGGTTCACGAATTAGCATTTTTAAGCCATATTTTGAAACTATTTAGTCTAACGGACTAAAATTAACTAGTTTATTAGGGTAAAGGAATGGGCCTAGAGATATTGCAGCAAATTTTACATTTATAATTTTAGTTTTTTAATAGTTTGTCGTTTGTTTAAATTACTTGCAGAACCTTAAAATTAAGGATCGCATTGGTCAAAACTATTATATATACGTAGACACCAATTTTTTAAAGTACACAAACTTAACAACCATAAATTCAATACTTAACAATACTCCATACTTAATACTTAATACAAGGTTAAATTGCAGGATTCCTTTCATTCGAAAGTATTACAAAATACAGTAAAGTTTTGCCAGCTTAAAATGATTAATATCAGATTAAACGGCTTAAAGGGATTAACTCACTGCTCTAAAAGGCAAGGCCTGTCGACGTGTAGAATTTTGTAGAGAAAGTGGGTTAGGCTAACGTTGTAGAGCAGAAATATGCAAATTAATGTTCCAACAAATATCGCTAGTTTCTGATTCCACGTAGACTGAACCAGCATTCTTTTCAGCCCTTGCATGAAAGCGCAAGTCATGCTGAAAATATTTCAAGCTTTACACTGGCTTGCGCTATTAATAGAATAGCTCGAGAATAGAATAACTCAAGAATAGCTGATCTTATTTAAGAACGTATATACATATTATTGTTACTACTACCTTATTAATTTTTACTACCACAGAACAACACTTTGAACATAAATTCTTTTATTAGTCTGTGCTGAGTTCGAAACATGCCATTTTAATCCGAGCGTCACTTCAAGTGCCTAAACATAATTCAAGAATTGTATTGCCAGTTGCCACCAGAAATAAATCTACATTGATGACATATCGATAAAATCAGTTTTGACGCGATAACGCCAAACCTATAATGGGTAAAACTTGAGAGTCTTTATGAGGATATATATAAGTGATGCTATATCAACAAAGGCATACTCTACTGTTGTGGATAGTCAACTTTCTAGTATAGTGACTAGTGCTAGGACTTAGGTAACCAAGGTTATCTAGTGTCTACATTCACAAACTCCTATAGAATATATATAGCCATACACGTAAATTTCAACAAATGAGTCTGTTGGGTAAGTATGTAGAAGAAATATTTTACGGTATATACGTTGTGATGTAGTTTTGGGTTAAGGGTTAAGTAGCGTGTCATAAAATTGCTATTTAAGCACGCTGCAGCATGCTGTTCACTTGCATTGCACACTGTTAAATTTGTGAAGTAAAAACAAAAATAATTAAAACCACCACCATATAAAACCCAAATTTGAAACTATCGTCTGACCCACCACAGTATCCCCCTAATGACTTGCCACAGAGTTTGGTGTCAAATTGGAGTGTCTGGTACGTCAAAAACATAATACGAAAAGCTACATAGGCGTATGCAGTTATTGAAGTGTAATAAGTGTACAAAATATGGTATTCAAAAAGTCATCAAGTAAGTTTATACTGCAAAAAAATGTATCTAAGATTTACATTTTAAAATGTATCTTTGTAGCTGTCACATTTTTAAAAAAATTAAATAACTAACTCAGATAATCAGGGCCCGATTGTATAAAGAATTTCAACGGCCGTTGAAATTTCAACGGCCGTTGAAATTTGAACGGCCGTTGAAATTTTGCTAATTTTTATAAAAATTTCAACGGCCGTTTATTTCAACGGCCGTTGAAAAATTCTCCGTTGAAATCTACATTTTCTCCATTGCTACTGAACATATTTAACTGCCGTTTAAAATGTTTCGATTGTATAAAAGTCCGTTGAAAATTTTCAACGGAGGTTTTCAGCAATTTTAACAGCGATTTTATAAACAAAATTTTTCCGTTGAAATCAACGGGTTTTCAGAAATTTCTCCGTTGAAAACACGCGACTAATCATTTTTTCCAACTACTCGTTCTAAATTTTTAAAAATTTCAACGGCCGTTTAGTTCAACTGCCGTTGAGTTCAACGGACCGACAAAGCTCCGTTGAAAATATGCAATTTTTAAAATTTGTTTCAAAGTGTTTACTTGTTAACATCAAATAGCAAAGGAACATTGATAATTGAAAACTGTAATTTTACTTTTATAAATTCATAACTTTATACAGTTGATGAAAAAATTTAACATTAAAAATCAAATTTTCAAATTATTACTAGTAAAAAATTACATAGCAGTTTGGGAGGGTAATATTAGCAAAAATGGGCAAATTTCTTTCCTTGTTTACAACTAAGGGCCTATTCCTTTACCGGATTAAAAGGTTAATTGTAATCGGACTAAACGGTTTAAAAATTATGCTGAAAAATGCCATTCCAAAACCTCCGGATTAAACTAAACGGACTTAACTTATATCGCACTGCTTTTTAATCGGACTAAACGGACTTAACTTATAGCGCACTGCTTTTTAATCGGACTAAACGGACTTAACTTATAGCGCACTGCTTTTTAATCGGACTAAACGGACTTAACTATGCACGCTAATGTTAAGCGTGCATGTTAAATCCGTTTAGTCCAGTGGTAGTTTTGGAATGGGGTCTGACTAAAATTAAGCCGCCGACTTCTTTTAACTCGTTTAGTCCGTTTAACCCGATTTGCAATTCCAAGACCTCGGACTAAAATAAGTCCAGTCCGTTTAATCCGGTAAAGGAATTGGCCCCTAAGTTACACGAAGTTTTGTTCTAAAAATCTTAAAAATCTCCGTTGAAATTTCAACGGCCGTTGAAATTTCAACGGCCGTTCAACGGCCGTTTATCTCAACGGACTTTTTTTGATGAAGTCACACGACATTATGTTCTAAAAATCTTAAAATTCTCCGTTGAAATTTCAACGGCCGTTGAAATTTCAACGGCCGTTGAAATTTCAACGGCCGTTCAACGGCCGTTTATCTCAACGGACTTTTCTTTATAAAATCACTGTTGAAATTCACATTTTTCTCTGCCAAAATCACATGATTTCATCGTTTATAAAATTCAAACAATTTAAACGGCCGTTCATTTCAACGGCCGTTGAGTTCAACGGCCGTTGAAATGTTTATACAATTGGGCCCAGGTTACGTAAGTTTTGACAGCTAGAATTTGGGTTGTCTTTCATTTACATCCGTTTCTTTTTTTTTTGTTTTTCTTGTTCAAGAAATATTTATAAAATTATTTTTCTATTTCTTCAAGAAAATGCAAGACTTCTTCTTGCCGTTAATAATTTCGCTGTATAAGTTTTGGATATTTTTAAGTGCAATGCAATTGTCCTTATGTGATTTCTTACAAGACCTCTTTAAGCCATCAATCTAACGATACTATTTTTCTGTCTATCCAAGGGCCTATTCCTTTACCGGATTAAACGGACTGGACTTATTTTAGTCCGAGGTTTTGGAATGACAAGTCGGACTAAACGGACTAAACGGTTTAAAATAAGTCTGCTGCTTAATTTTAGTCCGAACCCATTCCTAAACTACCACCGGATTAAACTTTTTAGTCCGATCCCGTTCCTAAACTACCACCGGATTAAACTCTCAGCTGGACTAAAATTAGTCCGATTAAAAAATTTCCGTTCCTAAACCTGATTTAAATAAGTCTGTTTAGTCCACTCGCTGCATTTTACATGGAGTTTTAGTCCGCGATTTGTTACGCGGATTAAACGGACTTAACTTCCCGGTGCCCCCCAATTATGCTCTTGCTACTTATCACTACCCTAACCAATTTGGACGATCTATATATCAAATTATAGCTGAATAATTGGGCTATTTTATAGTGTATTTTAAATATCTGTTATAAAAAATGTATTCAAAAAAATCTTCGTCACAATTGCTTTTTTGGTCGATTTCCAACAAATTCTTGTCAAAAATTAAATAAGTAACAACTTTTTGATATGTTAAAAAATAATATTGTTTTATATGATATGATATGTTTGATATTTTATCAAAAATAATAACAAAAAATTTACTTTTACGTGACTTGAGTTATTCAAGTCGGATTCGAACAGCCAACCTGTCGGGCCGAAGGCGAACGCTCTAACCACTCGGCTACGCTGGCCTGAAGCGTTACGTGCTAAATAGTCTTATATACAATGGAGATTAAACAATTAATAGATTGTCATTTGCGGCTAGTTTTTTTTACAATTGTGCAGCTGCAAATACATTTTTATATTGCGAAAATGCTGTTTTTAAACAGCGAGTTAATTGTCAACTTCAACTGCTCAGCCAATCAGGGCCCGATTGTATAAAGAATTTCAACGGCCGTTGAAATCTCAACGGCCGTTGAAATTTGAACGGCCGTTGAAATTTTGCTAATTTTTATAAAAATTTCAACGGCCGTTTATTTCAACGGCCGTTGAAAAATTCTCCGTTGAAATCTACATTTTCTCCATTGCTATTGAACATTTTAACTGCCGTTCAAAATGTTTCGATTGTATAAAAGTCCGTTGAAAATTTTCAACGGAGGTTTTCAGCAATTTTGACAGCGATTTTATAAACAAAATTTTTCCGTTGAAATCAACGGATTTTCAGAAATTTCTCCGTTGAAAACACGCGACTAATCATTTTTTCCAACTACTCGTTCTAAATTTTTAAAAATTTCAACGGCCGTTTAGCTCAACGGCCGTTGAACTGCCGTTGAGTTCAACGGACCGACAAAGCTCCGTCGAAAATATGCAATTTTTAAAATTTGTTGCAAAGTGTTTACTTGTTAACATCAAATAGCAAAGGAACATTGATAATTGAAAACTTTAATTTTACTTTTATAAATTCATAACTTTATACAGTTGATGAAAAAATTTAACATTAAAAATCAAATTTTCAAATTATTACTAGTAAAAAATTACATAGCAGTTTGGGAGGTTAATGTTAGCAAAAATGGGCAAATTTCTTCCCTTGTTTGCAACTAAGGGCCTATTCCTTTACCGGATTAAAAGGTTAATTATAATCGGACTAAACGGTTTAAAAATTATGCTGAAAAATGCCATTCCAAAACCTTCGGATTAAACTAAACGGACTTAACTTATAGCGCACTGCTTTTTAATCAGACTAAACGGACTTAACTATGCACGCTAATGTTAAGCGTGCATGTTGAATCCGTTTAGTCCTGTGGTAGTTTTGGAATGGGGTCTGACTAAAATTAAGCCGCCGACTTCTTTTAACTCGTTTAGTCAGTTTAACCCGATTTGCAATTCCAAGACCTCGGACTAAAAGTCCGTTTAATCCGGTAAAGGAATTGGCCCCTAAGTTAGGGTAAACTCGTGCATAGTTGACACTTTTTGAGACTTTATTTTTCTTTTCAAAATCGCTCGTTTTTTAATGCTGCAACTGCATGTAAAGCTTACATCATGTGATAGAGAAATTTCTTGGCTTTCAGATGACTGTAAACTCATGTCCAACAGTTTCGTTTAACTTTTAAGCAACAGTAAATTGTAATTCAAATTTTAGCAGCTCGGATATAGTTGTCACTAGACTCGGCCTAAGTTGACACTACTCCGCTGTTATCGTCGTTGTTCAAATTAGCTCAAAAAATGAGAGATGATAGACTGTACTTAATTCAAAATATGATTTTAGCTAATAAAATATTGACATAATACCAAAAAATTGAACTTATAAGCTGTAATCACAGCAAAATTTTAGCACCAACTGAGTCTCGAAAAAACTTATCAAAAACTGTTAATGTTACCATTTTACAATAAGTAACCGTCAACATGAAACGTGTACTCAATCCTACCGTAATGGTAATTCAATAATTCATAAAAAATGCATAACAAACGCTAAAATATGACAAAACGTGTCATAAGCACCAAGAGCAATAAGCAACTGTGTGCTCTTGGTGTAGCCCCAAATTATTTCGTAAACTTATATTATACCTCAGCACAGTTACTGAAAACGCCGCTATTTGGAGTATTTATGAATTTGAACGTATTTAAAACAAATTTATGCTCGGAAACTTATCATTAGCATCACAAATCATCATGAGAGCATTACCCAGCAGGAGCATTACGGGGGCACATGCTCTTGATGTGTTTCAAGTGTCAACAGAGGCCGAGTGAAGTGTCCACTATGGCCGAGTAAACTAAAACTCGAGCTAATTTTACAAAATTGTAAAAAGTAAGCGAGAAGTTGACAGGAAATAAATAACTATTGACAAAATCGTCATCTAGAATAACAGAGCTATCCATTGATATATACATTATGCCACATTATTAAGCGGCAAAATTAAGCTCACAACCTGCATCTAAACGTCTTAGTTTTTTGTGAATTTGCTTAGTTTTTTCTGGGTGCGCTCGAGTGACAATAGTAAAGCGTCAAGTTCATATTTTTGCTTACAAGTTATATCCATAAGTTGTATACCGTTTGATAGCCAAGATCATGAACTTTCACGTGATACTAAAATTATCACTGAAAACTTTTGCTGTCTCAAGTTATGCATCCAAAAGCTTAGCAGTGGCAGCTATACCCGAGTGTCAACAATGTACGAGTTTACCCTACACGAAGTTTTGTTCTAAAAATCTTAAAAATCTCCGTTGAAATTTCAACGGCCGTTGAAATTTCAACGGCCGTTCAACGGCCGTTTATCTCAACGGACTTTTTTTGATGAAGTCACACGACAATATGTTCCAAAAATCTTAAAAATCTCCGTTGAAATTTCAACGGCCGTTGAAATTTCAACGGCCGTTCAACGGCCGTTTATCTCAACGGACTTTTTTTGATGAAGTCACACGACATTATGTTCTAAAAATCTTAAAATTCTCCGTTGAAATTTCAACGGCCGTTGAAATTTCAACGGCCGTTGAAATTTCAACGGCTGTTCAACGGCCGTTTATCTCAACGGACTTTTCTTTATAAAATCACTGTTGAAATTCACATTTTTCTCTGCCAAAACCACATGATTTCATCGTTTATAAAATTCAAACAATTTAAACGGCCGTTCATTTCAACGGCCGTTGAGTTCAACGGCCGTTGAAATGTTTATACAATTGGGCCCAGATTAGAGTTTGTAGGCGGAGACAAAACTGATGGGTTAGAGCGAAAAAACCATAGTTGCTGAAGAAATCCAAATTTAGGAGTGTTGGGTAGATTAAGTTTAGGAATGACACCGGACTAAATTAAGTCCGACTAAATTTAGTCCGATTATAAATTTGGGACATTCCTAAACTACCGGACTAAACGGTTTAGCACTAAAAATAAGTCCAGCTTGATCGGACTAAACGGACTTGAAAATCAGCGCGCTAGCTGTTAATCCGGAGGTTTTGGAATGGCTTTTTTCAGCATAATTTTTAAACCGTTTAGTCCGATTATAATTAACCCTTTAATCCGGTAAAGGAATAGGCCCCAAGATTTAAAATGCCAGTTTTTTTTGCCTTTGAGGAGAAAGAGAAAGAGCACATTTCGTAATCTTGTGATCAAGATTTAATTATGATTAACGTATTCTTCGCTGGTATTTTATTCTATCCTTTAATATTATTATTCTAGCAAACTCCTATAACTTTTGTTATGGGGGTCGTGGTTAATTTCAAGTTTTACCATTGGAACAATGAGACGAAGCGCATTAAACTGATAGGTCACACATTTCGCTTGCTGTAAGTTGACGTGGGTTTGACCTTGGCGTCCAGGACAAAAACTGCTGAAAGTTGTTCATGGTGCGTGACCAGCGAAATAGGCAAATAGTGAAAATATGGTACGACAGGTGTGTGTGAAATGACTGCGAAGACGAAACCGTCTTATTATCATCATTACGATTAGCTTAATATAACTTATAAATATATTTCAATATATACGTTTGATTCGTCTAGATCAGACTATTTCGACTAGATTCGCAATCTGAAGTCCCTTACTGTTTAACTATGAAAATTTTGCTAAATAAAACGCTTGCTTCGTTTTTGTTTCGTATTTGCTTAGTGAGAATTTGTACTATTTCGTATTGCTAAAACTCTTTTATTAATTGTGCTAACTTCTCATTAGTCAACTGTCGTGGAGTCGCGAATTAGATTCGATCCGAATTGACCCTCAGCTATGTGGAGTGCGTTTGGACTACTGCGGTTGCGGATTGATACAAAACTGATTGGAATTATCATTGACTTATTACAATTAATCAAAATGAATTGTGTTTGTTGATGTTATGAGACAAAAAACAGGTGGCGTGATTTTCGTGACTACTCGCTGTACTCATGATGCATTCATGAAATCGCGTGTTTATTTTTGTCTTACAGGTCCAGCAATTTTTGGTCGGACTTTAGATAGGGTTAGTGTAGAACCGCAGTAAGTGACCTTATGGCCTAATCACCATCTTAAACTATAAACTACGATTTTTTTCTACGATCAATCTATCGTGCAAATCCTCGCTCAGTCTAAAAGCCTACCTGGGACCTGCTGCTCAACTTTACAAGTCTTACAAATGTAACAATTATAAGTCCAAAATCAGGTGATTTGTAATGAATTTTATGATGAATTTGTAACGAATCACCTGATTTTGCACTTACAATTATTGTAATACTTGTATTAAGTTGAGCAACATTCCTCTGATTGCTTTAATTAGTCTTCACGAGTCCGTAATGACTCACCCATTAGACCCACTTTAGCCTTACTGGTCATAGGACATTTCTGAACTAGAAATAGTTTATTTTGCTTAAAAACCACTAACTGACATACACTCTTGGTGGCTCCTATTATTCTCTATGGACCACCAAATACTATCCTGACTAGGGCTAAGGCTCGATTCATACTTTCGTCCGTATGTCCGTTCAGCCGGCAGAATGTCGTCACTAGCAGCCTAGTGCAGTAGATTAGCCAGCGCCTGTGACGTCATTATTTCGTCATTTTGTCGGCTGAATGGACATACGGACGAAAGTATGAATCGACCCTAACTCGTAAACAAGCACGTTTTGCGAGTAAGGTTAAACTTTTTAGATAGACTGCGTTGCGAGTTGCTTGCAGTGCTGAGGATATTCTTCGAATATAAAACGCGGCACTTGAAAATTTTCGAAGCGAGCATATTTAAAAAACTTGCCAAGTACAGTGTTAAACTTAACTTAGCCAACAGTGTCACCAGTAATGACCAAAAATGTCTCCATCAGAAAAAAATTTATGGAGGGTCAGTTTTGCTTAAATCTTGATTAACTACATAAGAGATGCAACGTGATCAACGTGAAAAATTTAAGTTCGAAATTGATCAGTGTATTGCAAAATCGTACATAATAGCCAATTTTTACGAGTTACAGGCAGCTCACATTTTACAGCAGCTACATAAACAACGCCCACGCTCATCGTGCGCGAGTCAGCTGATGTACGCTAGGCCAGCTCAGCTATTGTTTTGTAGCGAACGGCGTCCATACTCCATACGATGGACTCCGTAACCGCCACAGGGCTTGGTTGCCATGTCCTCTAGACTAGTTCAAAGTTTCTTACTTTCGACGCACTAATGAACATTCCACGAAACATAGCTGCGACAGGTTTTAATGAATAACTGTTTTCTGCAAGCAAAAGTTGTTAGCACTGAACAGACGTAAATGAGAGCACTGAGCAGGCAGTCAATCGTACGTACACACACGATCTAGACACACACGCTCACACAAACAGTGTTATTTGCTGACCTAGCAGCAGTTTAACACTAGAATAGGTGCATTTGTGTGCTCTTGATGCACACGTTTGCACTATAGTATATACGCGGCGGCTGAGGCCGGTAAAAAAACCGTTATATATATACCGGATATATATATACCGGTATATATATACCGGAATTAGTAGCTCTAAAAGAAACAATTCTTTTTGTGACGGTTCTTTTTTCGTGACTGTGAAAAAAAGTCAAGATTAGAACAAGTTTTTTACTTATGAATCGAAACTTTTATTTTAAATGCATAAAATGAATCACAGAAATGGACAAACATAAATCACCAGCGAATATGACTATTAACTCTGAAATAAAATTATATAAAGAACGAAAAATACTCTTACTTGAAGGCTGATGTGACAGAATCAAAAAATTTGTACATGAAATGACTGTATCACTTTAGTATTAAATAAACTCGTACATTTTGTGCAAGCAAACTTCAAGTTTTGAGTCATAATGCGATTTGCGCTAATATGAAATTTCATAAAAGTTGCTGAACTGTGAGACAAAAATTAAACATTTGAGATTTTTGTGAAATAACACCACATATTATTAGCCCTATAATAACTCTCTAATTCTCAATTTTTTCTATGTGGAAGATTTTTTATGGTTAAATGTGGATAACACTCCTTAACCCCACAAAGCAAAGTGTTTTCGCGACAGAATAGAGTCTAAGTCTTTATTCGTCCGGCATAGGGTCGATTCATACTTACCGCCGTATGTCCGCTCAGCCGGCTTACGTACTCAACTATCTGAGTTTATACATCTGAGTAGTAGCTTCATAATTTTGTATGTAAATTTGGCGATTGAACGGACATACGGAGAAGTATGAATCGATCTCAGAACACTGGATAAGCACAAAGAGTTTAACTTTAACATGAGGGCTCGCTAGCAATTAGGGGCCGCGTATATACTATATTCAGATTTTCTAAATCCTGTGTAATTTTGGGTAGGTCAGATTTCTTGTGTTAATTAACACTGGAACGGCAGGTAGGTCGCTATTCCCAGTAATCAGCGTGCCTACTATCTATTCACCATTCGCAACGTTAATCCTCGAAATGCAAAAATACAGCAGTGGTGAAGACTTGAACCCTCGACCTTCCGGCTGAAAACCGGATGCTCAACTACCACAGCTAACCACCGCTTATGAAAATATGCAGATACATTTAACTAATAGGAGCAGTAATTTGCGGCAATTGAATAGTAACTGCCAATACAGTTAATGTCAAATGATAATTTCGTTACCTCAGTTAATTGATCATCTTTAAAAACCTATCTTGCAACAACATTTTTGACGTTCCGTAATAATCGTCATGATCCTTTGCTGATAACCAAAGTTTATAATATTTGAATGTGCGGACAGGTAGTCAACTGGTAATGATGCTAGTTTCGCAAGCACGGGATACGTGGATCGAGTCACAGATCATCATCACCAGCGAAGAGAATTTTTTATTTTTTCTAATTGTTATATTTTTTATTTCAAAATTTTTTTGCTGTTTGAGAGACTTTGGAGCTACCTATGTAGCAATAACTGTGTGCAGAAAGCAGAAATTAAAATTCTTATTATCCACAAAATGGTGGCCACGTTTAATATTTGCGCCGGAATATTGACACTCAGACCTCACAATTGTACCGGTCCTCACTCAGCAGAAGAGCCTGTTTGATTAAAATATTTCACGTGTTTGGTTGTAGGGGTTATGTCACAAACTCAAGTTAACATATTTGCAAATTACTACAAAAGTACAAGCCAGTGTACATACATAATAATTAAGGAGCATAGCATCCCATTGGTAAGCTTGACAGCGCGATAGATGCGTTGTAAGACAAGCGGGCCAAAAACAGACAATTACTTTTAGCTCCCGACCTAAAAAAAGGAACAACCCTACAACAGACCCCTACAAAAATTAGGTCGGTTAGGATCATCAATCACATTGTAGTGAACTTTTACTTCCACCCATAACAAGTCATTTTGGTAGCTTGATTGTAAGCGGAGCTAAAAGTTACTACAATTTGATTGACATTTGGCTAATGTTACTTGCTCGACCTATGTAATTTGGGTCAGGGTCTGTTATCAACTACATAGAGATCGGTTTCTGATTAAGGGTCTGCTTTAAAGCCTTTCTTGTGCAATGCATCTACCGCGCTCCCAAGCTGGTCAATGGAAATAGTGTCATTCACAGACTAAAAGGCCAAAATCACATAGTCAAAATCTTCCACGCTGTTTTCGGATTGAGCCAACAGTTAAGTTTATACGGAAAGTTCAGACCCATTGGAAACGTGTAGCAATAATGTCGTCCTAAGGCTATTTCGGGTTTATGTGGGCATTGTACCGTCTTAGGTCCGTATTGGCACGGAGTTATAGGAAATATTGCGTCATAAGGTTCGGAAGAATAACAGCCAAAAAATTGAAACAATATATCTTTGGGGATTTCCACCCTCACTATAGAGTCTAGGTCGGGTTCAGCTTCGAGCACACGTGACCTCCGCCAACTTTTGACCTCGTGAAATTGAGCATAACACTTCATGTCAGCAAAAACGCCGTTTTTTGACACGACGTAAAAATGGTCCACTCCTTCCTCAGTTTCGAACGTAAAACCGCGGGCTAGAAATTCCT
>JASANF010012938.1:0-27779 GCA_030248245.1 Trissonchulus sp. WLG1_4 | reverse complement strand
TTAGCGACTTAACAGCCCACAGGAAAAAATTTGGAGAACTTTTTGATTTTTAGGCGGAATTTAGTCAATTGGAGACGTATCAGAAACTTTTTCCGAAAGAACAATTAAAACAAAAGATGGTAACGTCACATCAGAGTATCAGACATGAGTACTCGTAGCATAATGTGCACGTGTATACATGCATAGGCTTTGGCGAAAAATATTACCAAAGAATAGTAAGCCACAGAGTCGCAGGGGAGGTGGGGGCGGCAGCCCCCAGAAAAAAATGTGGGAATTTTTGTTATTTTTAGGCCAAATTTGGTCAATTGGAGACGTATAAAAAAATAAAAACCAAAGGGGGGACCCTTGTGTACAATTTCACTCGGGGAAAATTTCGGGGGAGGGTGGGGGGGCGGCCCCGCCCGCCGCCGCCCCCCCCCCCCCCCCTGGATCCGCCCCTGATATGTATGTTGTATATATAGTTCTTGTATGTAGAGGCATTTTTGGGGGAATGATGGACTGATCCTGATGGGAGTCATGTAACATGTAACAGCACAAAAAATACCTAAGTTAAAAAAATTAAAAACGGTAGAAACTAGAAAACGATTGAACTATAAACGGTAGAACCGAGGAGGTCCCAGGGTGCATCAGTAAATGCTACAAAAACGTTCAAAATTAGTTTAAAACGGGTTCAAAACGAGTTCAAAATTCCTGCGTGCAGGCTAGCGCTGAGAAACAAAACGTCCAAAACTAGTTTAAAAAACATTCAAAACCAGTCCAAAACGAGTTCAAAATTAGTCAGCGTATGTCTAAAACGCGTCCAAAACTAGTTTAAAACTAGTTCAAATTTCGTTCAAAAGGAGTTCAAATTTCGTTCAAACTTGCGCTGGAAATGTTTTGGACTCGTTTTAGACTCGTTTTGAACGAGTCCAAAACTAGTTTAAAAACGTTCAAAACCAGTTCAAAAATATTCAAAAAACGTCTAAAAAACATTCAAAACTAGTCCAAAGTTGCTTGTTCAAATCCAGTTCAAAATTTTTTGAACTGGTTTTGAACAGTTTTTAAACCCGTTTTGAACGCAAAATCCGTCCTGTGTAGCAGTGGCGTATTTAGGGGGGGAACTGGGTGGGCTGCAGCCCCCCCCCTTAGCGATTTGAGCCCCCCCCTTAGAGGGTCGCAGCCCCCCCCCCTTTCCGAAACTTCAAAAGCTGACAAAAGTGTTTCTGATACCTCCACAATTGACAAATTCTACCTTCAAAATTTAAAAAATCTCCAAGTTTTTTCCATTCTGTTGATGTTTTTTCGGCTTAGATACCTTTTTTCTTTGTGCATGCCTATATATATATGCCAGGTCTATTATCATATTCTGTGCTAATTGATTAATGTCTCACATGTTTGTATAGTTAGATAGGGTAAAAAATACAAAATTAAATACAAAGTATAGTATTTTTTGCTTTGCTGCATACATGTTTGTATTTTTTTGTTTGTATTTTTTTGCATACATATTTTTTACGATTTTTTCACTTTTTGTTAATTTTAATTTTTGAAGCATTATTACACCAATCTGCAGTGGCGTAGCCAAAAAAATTTCGGGGAGGGGGGATGAGTTTTCTTTGTTTTAAAACGTTAAAAATGCATTTAATTGCTATTTTAACGCAAAAAACGACACATATTAGCAATTTTCGGCCAATTTATAGTTTCTGTATAATAAAATTAGCCACAGTCGACCATTTGGAACTTTGAATAATGATCTGCTAACGGCAAGTGTATCCGCGTCTCGTGTGTCAATTTTCAACCCTAAAATTGCAACACACATCAGAAACGGTCGTTCTTGTTGACGGATCAGAAAAAGCCACCTGGCAAAAGCATATTGCAACGATAAATCATCGCAAAACCCCAATTTTTGAACGCAGCCATAAAATAGCCTACGCTGGCCCATAGCACAAAAAGATTCACTCCAACTCTTTAGTTTTGGGGTCTTTTACTCTTTAGTAGTTTTCATTGCAATGTCGATGGTTAAAACCTCAAAAAAGCTAAAACTTCTGGGGGCTCACAGGAAACCCAAACCTTGGAAAATTTTTCTTTAAAATATGGACGACATATCAAGAAATGAACGCATGATTATCTAGAAAATATCTGCTAATTTTCCTACAGAACTACCTCAATTACCCTATAATTTTCGTAAAAATATCCTACCATTTTCTTATAAATTTCTGCAAAAAAACTTATTTTCAGTCCAACGATCGTACCATTAACCCCTTTTTTATCCCAAGTATTTCAGTCACTCATCACAAACTTTTGGTGCTAATTTCGTCGAATTATCTTATTTTTTTCCTACGAAATTCGTACTCTCATCTACTTGATTTCATAGACTTTTCTTCAACTTAACCTATTCTTTTCTTACAATTTTCTTACTTTTATCCTACTAATATCCTTTTATTTTCAGTCTATTTTCTCACTTTTATCCTACTAATATCCTATTATTTTCAGTTTATTTTTTACTTTTATCGTACTAATATCCTATTATTTTCTGTCTATTTTCTTACTTTTATCCTACTACTATCCTATTATTATCAGTCTATTTTCTTACTTTTATCCTACTAATATCCTGTTATTTTCAGTCTATCTTCTTACTTTTATCTTACTAATATATGAACATTTTCTGTCTAATTCATACATGTATATATGAGGGGGGGGAGGGATGGGGGGGACCCGTAGTGTTTGTGACCGGCCGCGAAAGCCGTCGGCCGGCGGCCGGGCCGGCGAAGAACTTCGGCCGGCCGGTAAAAGCCGGCCGGCCGGCCGGAACGGCCGAATTTTTGGATAAAACCAGTCCAGAGTGTCATTTCGGCATAAACTCAGCCTGCCGGATTGTTATGCCGGCCTAATTTTGTCAGTCGGTTGAATCTGGCTGGCCGGCCGGTGTTTTTAACCGGCCGGCCGATTTTGACCGGCCGGCCGGCCGGCGGATTCTAGCCGGCTGGCCGGCCGGCTTTTCCCGGCCGGCCGGCCGGCCCGAAATTCCGGCCGGTCACAAACACTAGGGACCCGCCCCAAATCGAGGAGCCGGGGGGAGGGTCCCCAAAATTGGGGCACAATTTGGGATTAAGCAAAATGCCCCTTTTTGCTGAAATTTTTACAAAATTTAGGGTATTTTTGGTCAATCAGGACAGGAGGGGAGGGTTCTCCAAAATTTGGACCCCGTGACATGTATGGTCTAATTTACCAATTTTTCGATGCGTTTCCAGTAGAATTCAACAGTTTTCTACATAATTTAGGAAAATAATGCGTCTTCTTTTATAATACTAATCACTAATCAGTAAATGTTCTATTTACAACTGGTCGTTCGCCGCCAGGCCTAATTGTCGCTGGGCCGAATCGCCGCGTCAAACTGAAGATTACCGGAAATATCATTTTCGGCTGCCACATGCTTCCCACCCCATCTATTAATAAACATATAGAACCCGAACCGCCAGCGTCAGCCAAGCCCCCAACTCGATCTCTAGCACCCAAAATCTAGAGTAACATTGCAACATAAATAAGGGGTTAAATGCAGTTAGGGATATATAAATAGTGGCCCTATTTTTTGGAGTATAGCAGCTCAAGGGAAGCATTTTTTGTAATTGAACCCCTATCCACAAATTTGTATTTTCTGAGCTATGACCCCTTAAAAACTGCATTTTCAGTATTTTGGGAAGTGAACGTAGGTAAAATTTCGAAGCCAAAAATGGCTGTAATCTTTGTCTTTGGATACTTTTGATTGCATTATGATGTTTTAAGGCATCGTCTAGGCTTAACTAGCAGGATTCTCTAGGCTAAGCTGGCAGGATTTTTCCTGAAAATTTCGATTTGTTGTTACCTAAGCCTGAGCCTAAGCCTATGCCTGAACCTAAGCCTAAGCCTGATACTAAGCCTAAGCCCCATATTAAGCCTAAGCTTAAGCCCAAGCCTAAATTGAGGCCCAGTTTAAATATGGTCAAAAATTGGACATTTCTGGTGATTTTGGCCAATGTTTCGGAAGGAACGGGGTTAACGTGGCTTTGTTTTGGTTTCAGAAAATTGTAAACATCATTCCGACTCCATTTAAACACGTTTAGAACGAAGAAAACACGGGTTTTGAAAAAATTGCGAAACGTCTTTCACTGAGGGTTCAGATTTCGGGGGGTTATATCTCGCGAAATCTAAAAAATGAAATAGGGGTTCTTGAAGCAAAAATGCTTCCGCCAAGGTGCTCTACTGAAAAAATAGGTCCACTATTCCGCCCCCCCCCCAACTGCATTTACCCCCATTGATTGCCTGTTAAAACCAATATATAAAAACAAACAAGTATCAAAAAACTCCAAAAAATTATTACAAACAGCGAGGATATGTATGCATAAGCGATATATATTTTTGCCTGATAATTAAAAGAAAATTGGTTAAAATTTTGGTGAAATTTTTACGAAAATTGTAATAAAATTCGTGGAAAATTTGATGATAATTGGATGATATGTTGTGGAAATTTGTGTGAAATTCGTGAGAAAATTGTAAGATAATTTGTAGAAAATTTGTCGATAATTGGATGATATTTTAAGGAAATTTGAGTGAAATTCGTGAGAAAACGATAAGATAATTCATTGAAAATTTGCTGATACGTTGATGATCTTTGATCGAAATTTGGATGAAATTTGTAAGAAAAGAGTCAGATAATTAGTTGAAAAATGGGCAATAACTTCGGGTTATTGGTCAGAATAGTGGGTGATCTTCGCATGAACGCTGCAAGTTGTCAGTTTTGCAAATAAGATCTTACAATTTTCTTGCAATTATCTTGCTGTTTTCGGGGGGTTGGGTTTCCTGTGGCTGCCGCCCCCAGACCCCCGCATTGCTAAATGCTAGCTGTAGATCCACTACATTTCTGTATTTCATGGAAAAAGTGCAATTTTCAATGCAATTTCGATGGTTAAAATCTCAAAAAAGCTTCAACTTCTGGGGGCTGCCGCCCCCAGACCCCCGCATTGCTAAATGCTAGCTGTAGATCCACTACATTTCTTTATTTCATGTAAAAAGTGCAAATTTCAATGCAATTTCGATGGTTACTTAAAATCTCAAAAAAGCTTCAACTTCTGGGGGCTGCCGTCCCCAGACCCCCGCAAAGTTAAGTGCTTGCTGCAGATTCACTATTGTAGTTTATCGATGGTTACAATAACAAGCTCAAAAAAGGTCCGAGGGTTGCCGTCCCCGCCAGACCCCTTTTGATCGGCGGTGGCTCACAGTTGCTCCGCACCCCCCCCCCCCCCCGGTCGCAGCCCCCCCCTTTGCGAAATCCTGGATACGCCACTGCTGTGTAGCCCAGTTTGCAACGTTCTTAAATTGGACAATTTGCGTGAATTTGACAGATTTTTTGGAAGGAACGTACCTTTGTTTTGTTTCTACAAATCTGTAAACATTATTCTGACTCCATTTAAACTTTTAAACACGTTTAGAAGAACGGAGAAAACACGGGTTTCCGCAAAAATTGCGAAAACGTTCCTCACTAAAGGTTCAGATTTCGGGGGGGGGGGCACAGGAAAAAAAATGAGTACAAAATTTATACAAAAAAAATACAAAAACTATACAAAAAATGTACAAAAAATTTTGTATAAATTTTGTATAAATTTTGTATAATTTTTGTATAAATTTTGTATTTCTACCTTGGCAAGTTTGTATAAATTTTGTATTTCTACCTTGGCAAGTTTGTATAAATTTTGTATAAATTTTGTACTTTTTTGTATAAATTTTGTACAAATTTTGTATAAATTTTGTATAAATTTTGTACTCACTTCTAGACAAAGGCCCGTATTCACATACTAAGTGTTATTCACAAACTAACACTAAGCGTCTGCTAAGCGCTAAGCGCTTAAGTATGTTTAGCATGTTAAAAGGTCAAGTTTGTGAATAACACTTAGCGCTCATAAGCGCTAACACTAAGTGTAAACACTAAGTTTAAGCGTTACACTTAGTATGTGAATACGGGCCTTAGTATGTGAATACGGGCCCAAAGTATAACTAATTTCAGCAAGAAAAATAGATTTTCACGGAAATGCAAGCCAGTACATTTACACGCAAGTAATGAATTTTAAAGGCAGAAAAACAATAGCAGCTGTGTTTTCCTGGAACATAGTTGAAAAGTTTTGGTGTTTTATTGAGTGTGGTATAACTTTTTTGAGAACTAACGAATATTTTCTGCATGAGACTGAAATATAGTACATGTCAATACAAACCTACATACATTTTCGGCTTGCGATTAAGGTGGCACTCCTGAAATGTGGGTTTTGGCCATTATTTTGAAAACGCGCAAAAATAAACATGCATCGTAAGAACAAAAGTTGATCAGAAGTGAATTTCCTTCAAATTGATGTACATATCACATAAAAAATTTTTTGAACATTTTTGAGCAAATTTCGTCAAGAAAAATAAATTTTCACGGAAATGCCTTCACAAGCCAGTGCATTTACACGTATGTAATGAATTTGAAAGGCTGAAAAACACTAGCAGTTGTGTTTTACTGAAACGTAAAAATTTTCGGTGTTTTATTGAGTGTGGTATATTTTTTTTGTGAACTAACGCAATACTTTCTGCATGAGACAGAAATATAGTGCGTGTGAATACAAACGCAAATTTTCGGCTTGCGATTTTAAAAAATTGGCTCAACGAAAAAAGTTAAAATTTGGCAGATAAATGCACCTTATTATCTTCGAGCGGTCGCAAAATTTGATTTTTGGCAAATCGATAGTATGTAAACAAGTTGGCCCCAAAAGGGGCAATGTTCCTTCCCCGGTGTCTACCTTTCAAGTTTAATTGAATTGTATCTATTCTCCTACTGTACACTACATTCCGTAACTTAGGTACTTACCCTACTACCTACGTATGTAGGTACATTTACAAAAAAGTGCTGCATGATGTTAAGCATCCCGCTGCAGCGAGCCATTCGGCCCAAATTACGCTTTGATCTGAGCTGAGCACATTAGCTCTAAGAAGCGATAAACAGTGTTATCCAGGGGCTCTTATATACTGCTGGTGAAACATTACGGTGCCGAGGCTGAAAAAGTACACTACAACACTCTACATCGATTATTGATTTTTGTGCATATACGCAGACAAAAATCAGCAGCCAACTCCCAGGCTGAAAACACACACAAAACATACAGGCTATGCAGCCTGCTCAGCAGCGTTTAACGCTGCGAACAGTTAGCTTCAAAACAATAGTTCCTTCTCTAGAAGGAACAAAAATTTAGCCAAATTTATGTTTTTCAAAAATCGCGATATTAGTGTTTTTCGATATATCAATCATATTCATCAAAAATGACATTTTGCGACCGCTTGATCACGTTGAGGCGAGCAAAATGAGCTATTGATTGTGCAACAGCTACTTACTTGCTTAGAGAAATCGCAAGCCAAAATTCCACTCACGTTTGGTCTACAGTGAATGCTAATTTGTATCAATCAACTTTATTTTTTGTATTTAGGCATACTTTTACACCAGCTTGGCATTGTGTATCTAAAATTGGCCCCAAACTGCCGTTTTTTGAAAAGTCACATTTCAGGAGCATTTCAGGAGAATTTGTTTTTTGACGAATTATTTTTTCTGGAGCAAAATCGACATATAGTTCTTGAAGAAAAGTTGTTCAGAATGTGTTCAGGAGTCGATTGATGTGTACAACTCAAATTTTAAAAAAATTGAAAAAATCCAAAAATTTGAAATTTGCGTTTTTGTGAATATTTTTCTAATATGACCAAACTAGAAAAAAGTGCGCAAAAAATCGAAGTAAAAATAAATTACTTTCCTTTTTGATAAATAGACAAACATAGTTGAAGCAAACGTCTGTCAAATCAAGCCATTCGCACAGAAAAATAAAAACATTCAGCAAGCCAAGCAACATTTCAACTAAAAACCAAGGTTTTTCGCCAAAGGGCACAGATTCCAAATCGCATGTTTTGAGTTGAGACATAAAATTTTGACACAATATATAAGAATAATCAAAGAAACTGACTAATTTTTGTTTTTTTAATAAATGGACTTTGAAGCGAGGTACTTGTTGTCAAAGTTGCATGAAAAGTTATAAATCCTTATAACTAAAAATTTAAAACGAAATTCACAAAACAAAAAATTTATCATCCCAGACGTTTGAAAACCTTTAACATGAGCTATAAATTGTCCAAATTGATAGAGTTTGAATTGAGTTATGTGTGCCCTGTGAATAGGGTTTTCGCAAGTCACGTGACACACAAAAAATGAATTGAGTCAAATCCTTTTGCAAAATTGCTCAATTTGATACCGCGCACCTTGCTAAATTCCAATATAAAGTAAGAATTTACAATTTTTGAAGTACGTGCAAATTCTCGGAGCGCCACCTTAAGGGGGCGCTCCGGGAATCGGGGGTTACATCGAAAATTTGCAAAAAAATTGGCAAATGTCAAACTTTACTATACATATTTGTACTATGGCACAAAAGAACACTGGAGGCAAAATTTCAAATCACGTGATCATGTCACGTGACTACCAGAGCACCAAACGTGAGTGAATATTCGGCTAACGATAACTCTGCTTATACTTTGCGTATAGTCACACTTTAGATACCAAATTTTAGCTTATGTGCTTCTCTAGTTGAACATTAATTTGGTTTTTAACCTTTATGTCATTTCTGAACTATTCATATAAAAAAATTTCTAAGCTTTATTTTAAAAAACTAAAAAATTGTTCAACTGCGCAGAGCCTAAGGCTATAATTGTGCAAAATTTTGTAAAAAAAACCTTCTTACCAGCATTTTATAATCGAATGCCGAAAAATTGGTTTTGTATTCACACAGCCTATATTTGAGTCTACTGCTTCTGAAAATGGTTTCTTGTGCAATTTTTTGCACAGAACGGCCGCTTCGGCCAGTCGGCCGGCCGAACTTCTAGGAGCCGGCCGGCGGCTTACGCGGCCGGTCAGAAACACTACTACACTGGGCCAAAATCACTGTCCGTGCACACGGTTATTTTCGAAGACTACAAACCACGTGTACACTGTAACGACCGGCTACTGCTATTAGCCGCATGTACACGCTAATTATCCGCACCGCATATTATTATTATTGCACCACACCCCCCCGTCGCAGCCCCCCCTTCGCAGCCCCCCGTTTGCGAAATAGATACGCCACTGGTCACGTGACGGTTCTCAAATCTGATTGGCTCAGAGCTCGAGGCAAGTGCTGTTACTGTTTGTAAACACTCGTTATCACATAAGCATACAGTTCGTACAACTTTCTCAAAATTTTTGCCTGGGGGCAGCCGCTACCAGACACATGAAACCACTCTGATTTTACGACCAGTGTTGCTCAGAATTGCTTTTTCAATGCAAATTTTATTTCCAAATTCTAAAAAACAACAGCTTCCGTCGTAGAAACTTCAGCTTCAATTGTAAAACTCGTACCTTCCGTCATCTAGCGGGGGTGGTCGCTCCCCCTTCACCAAATTTTTTACGACTGAAATTTTATACAGGGGTACTGCCATCGGTTTTTTCGATCCGCCAAAAAAGTTTTAAGGCCTATTCACACGAGGGCGCATGAGCAGGCGCATGAGAGGGCGCATGAGCGGGCGCATGAGAGGGCGCATGAGCGGGCGCATGAGCGGGCGCTTCACACTGCCTGCTGCATTATTTCACACAATGCAGTATGCAAGTGTGCGTGTGCGCCCGCTCATGCTCCATGGCGTACGCCATGGCGTACGCCCTGGCGTACGCCATGGAGCAAAATGCGCCCTCGTGTGAATAGGCCTTTAGGTGCGTTAAGTTGACAGCCCCTATCATTAGCGTAGAGCAAGAATACAGTGAATACAGAAACGGGTGAGAAAATTTAATCACTGCTCTCGCACTGTTTTCTCAATAGTTTCGTACTTTTTTTTACTCGTTTCACACTATTTTTCAACTCTTCTTCGATGTTCAATATCAGTGAGAAAAATTTTAACTTTAATCACAACTTTACATGGGCGTTGTTTGCAAATAATTCTTCTTCTATATTCTTCATATATAACTCTTACATATATATATAATACCTATTATTAATATTTCTTTGTTTTTATTTGTAATAAAAAACAAGATCACCTTGATTTATTGGAGTTACTGGCATTAGTAAAACTTGGTCAGTCGCTTTATATGTACTTCCTAATTACTTATTTTATTTTATTCCAGGTTCAGTACATAACGTATACTATTTGCCACACTTCATCTGTTGCATCTGATTTGTATAAATTGCTGAGCTTTGGATGCTTCCTTCCGGATAGAAAACCGAGTTTCCTTGTTTTGTGTAACACAACTTTTATAAAGTGACTTGTTTAACAAATTATATACAATTTTTTTCTATTTTGGAAATCTTCAAAAATGAACCGAGCACATAAAAAACCTGAAAAGTTTGATGCAAAAAACTCTACGTAAGTGCTGCGAAATCTTGCCGCACATATACGAGTGTGTGAATTGAGTGATGCTATATTAATACAGTGGAAGTATATTGTCGTGCAAAAGAGTAAAAAACTAGTATGATGAAGTAATGAACTAGTGTGAAAGAGTGATCAACTTGTGTGAACAATTTGCTCACCATTATGAACGTCGAAATAGAGTGTGAAACGCGTTATAAAACAGTGTTAAAAGAGTGAGAAGTAGTGTAAAAAGATTGAGAAATTAGTGCGAATTGAGTGAGAAAAAAGTGAGAATTGAGTGTGAAAAGAGTGAGAAAACAGTGCGAAAAGAGTGAGAAAGGAGTGAGAAATTGTTCAGCGCAGTATAGCTGGAGAGAGAAAACAGTGATGAAAGAGTGCGAAAATAGTGTGAAGAGTGAGAAAAAAGTGAGAAAAGAGAGAGAAAAGTATGAGAAAGCAGTGAAAAAGGAGCGAGAAATTGTTCAACGCATGTAGCTGGAGTGAGAAAATAGTGATAAAAGAGTGAGAAAACAGTGTGAAAACACTGATAAAATAGAACTCATAGAGTGAGAATAGAGTGCGAAAAAGGTGAGAATTTGCTTTAGGCTACATTTCTCACTGGTTTCGGATGCGTGCGAAAAGAGTGAGAAAAAGATTAGAATTGAGTGATAAAAAATGTGAAACGGGTGAAAAACGAGTGCGAAACCAGTGCAACTTTGCTCTCCGAAACCAGTGAGAAATTTTTCTCATTCTTTTTACACCCTTTTTGGATGCACCTTTTTCTTTCTTCCTGTGTATTGCGGCACAAACTCAAGTGCAGTTTGGGGGGCGGAAATAGTGGACCTATTTTTTGCAGTAGAGCAGTTTAAGGGAAGCATTTTTTGTAATAGAACCCCTATCCACTAGTTTGGATTTTCTGAGCTATGACCCCTGGAAAATGACATTTTCACTGTTTTTTGAAGTGAGCATAGGCGAAATTTTGAAGTCAAAAATGGTTGTTTTTGTATCTTTGTTTTTGGATTGATTTGAATGCGTTATGATGTCTTAAGCAATCGCCTAGGCTTAGCTGGCAGGATTCTCCAGGCCAAGCTGGCAAAATTTTTCCAGAAAATTTCGATTTTTTAGTACCTAAGCCTGAACCTAAGCCTAAGCCTAAGCCTGATACTAAGCCTAAGCCTAAGCCTCATACTAAGCCTAAGCCCTGAGCCTAAGCCCAAGCCTAAATTAAGGCCAAGTTTACATTTGGTCCAAAAATAGACGTTTTCGGTGAATTTGGCCAATTTTGAGAGAGGAACGGGGTCAAAGTGTCTTTGTTTTGATTCTAAAAAAAATTTTACATACTCCATTTAAACATGTTCTGAACGGAAAAAACACGGGTTTTCGAAAAAAAATTGCAAAAACGTCCCTCACGGCGGGTTCAGTTTTCGGGGGGTCGTATCTCAGGAAATCCAAAAAATGAAAAAGGGTTTCTTGAAGCAAACATGCTTCCCCCAAGGTATAGGTCCACTATTCCCCCCCTCAACTGCATATAACCCTTTGACTCGCATTGGGAACCTCAGGTACCACACATGGTGGATGCCGTAAAAAAGGCTATAAATCTTGGCTAGCTTATTCTAGTCAACTGATCTTCGACTTGTTTTTTCAGAAATCGCAGATCTTTGCATTTATGGGCCCAATTTTAGTCCTGCTGCCACACAACAAAACCTATGCTTGATTAAGCACTGTGAAAATTTGACTTTTTTTCATCGCAAAAGTAGTATTTTCTTTCCAGCCTCATTATGATATTTGATCGCAACTCTGGCAGTCTGCTTTTTGTGCATCAGATAGAGCGGAAATTGTAGTTTATTTTTAGCTGTCAACTATGATAGGCGCACGGTTGCTGTGTTAATACTCTAGGGTGAGGTACATATTATGCCGGAGCGATGGCGCAAAATTTGCACAAACTTTCATCTTTGAGCGCTTATAACACAAAAACGGTGCGTCCTAGACCCTTAGTCGACTGATTATGTTTTGTTCACCATTAAATTGTCTATCGAATGGTGGTTTCGCCAGCTCTCTACGACGCACGTAGCTCAAGCAATGGCCATAAAACTGGAAGGTGTCAAAGTTTGGCTGCCTAGATAGAGAACCTCTGATCGTCAAAGGGTTAACCAGTGTATCGTGAATTGCCGATTTGGCAGAAATTTCGGTATAGTTCAACTTTTTTAGTAAATTCTGCTTCAAATTGCTTATTTTTGAGCTTTTGGACCCACAATTTTACTTATCAGTTTTTTCTATAACCCCAAACTCCACTCTTGGCGGCACAAACTAGGCTGGAGTTGCCGCAAAAATTAGCTCGATTCATGCAACTTGTAAAAATTTACGAACGTCTAAGGACAGCCCTTGTCATCCATGGTTTCTCTTCATTTTTTCCCGTATACGTCGGTTGTTAATCCCCATGGGTCAAGTTTTCGCGCTTTCTTCATCTAGGTAAGTTAAAAGTTGAAAAAGTATCGATTTCGCCAAAAATCCGCTTTGTGAGCTCCAGCTGAAAAGTAAGACAGCTAATTTTTTCGCAAAAATACAAACATTTAGTAGAAAGATAACGCTCACGTAACAAAATCTGACTCTCTGAACACGGTGAAAGTAATATAAATATGATACCAAATAATTTAAATCCAATACTTTTGACATTTGGTACTTGGAAAAAATTTGAATATGATATAAATATGATCCCTTGAATTTAAATATGATACTTTTGATATTTGATACTTGGCAAAAATATGAATATGAGACCAAATAATTTAAATATGGCACCATAATTTAAATATGATACTTTTGACACTAATTTTAATATTGATACCGGTATTAAAAGTATTAATACCGAAGTATCATATTTATGTGAAAAGTATCAAAATGCTACAAAAGCAAACAAACTACCAGCCTACTCCCTATTAATTGATTTTCTTATATTTTTTACCGACTAAAATTTTACACACGGGTGCCCCCTTAAGGTTTTATACCACAGCTCGACTGGCAATGCCTCTAATATTAAGGAAGCGAAGCAGTAGCCAATCAAATTAAGGAGGCGGAGTAAATAGCGAGTTCAAAGAACGCCGCCGTTCTTAGCCTCCACAAACATCAAAAGGTGCCGCCTTTAAGCGTGGAAAACAAAATTTTGGTATTAAATATGATACCTCGAATTCAAATGTGATACTTTTGACATTTGATGCCTGGAAAAAATTTAAATGTGATATAAATACAATACTTTGAATTTAAATATGATACTTTTGATATTTGATACTCGGAAAAAATTTAAATATAATATAAATACAATATCTTGAATTCAAATATGATACTTTTGATATACTTGGTCGATAATGTGACCGTACACTGTGTCACACTGCAGCTGCTAAGAACAATAACTACAAACGACAATTGATACCAGTCGCGACTTAGTTTATTACCCTGATACGACTTTTAACTCGACTTCAAACGACTTCAACAAACACAGACAACTTACAATTATAGTGTAAAACCCAATGTTATCCCAAGCCGTAACCGCAGACCAGAAGGTTTCAGTTGTCAAGCTGTACGCTGGTTAAAAGATATGACGGGCCGCTACTACAGTAGACCAGAGAGAGAGAGCAGGCCAGCGACAAGAAAAAAATGGAATGGTTCAAAATTGGGAACAGACATTTTTACGTTTTTGGAGCGCCAGACAGGCGTCTTTAAAAGATCTGAATATTGTTTTAATTCGAATAATTTTTGCTATAAACAGCGGCTGGGAAAACGAAACTCAAACCAAAATAATAAATCAGATGGTTTGAGCTGGGCCTGAAGTACGTATATATGTGATACATGACAACTGATAAAAATATACTTAATATTGATACTATTGCTATTGATGCTCGGAAAAAATTTAAATATGATATACATAAATATGATACCAAATAATTTAAATATGATACCATATTTTATTAAATATGATACTTTTGATACAAATTTTAATATTGATACCGGTATCAAAAGTATTAATACCCAAGTATCATATTTATATCAAAAGTATCAAAATGGTATCAAAACAACAGTAGCTTAGACGTATGTACGTTGAAAATTTAATCAACTTTGAAATGTGGGGCTGTCAACTTAAGGTGGTACTAACGAATGTGCAGTGGTTTTTAAATTTTTGAAAAAAATTAGTTGATTCAAACTGTATTTTTTGAAAATAACGTCTGTAAAAAATTGATTCATATACACAAAATGACAAATGAAGTAAGCGGCATCATGTGAAAAATTTTTTGGAGCAAGCCAAGCCAACAAGCCAAACTACACAACAGGAGAATGGAATTTTAACAGTTTTGGCCACTTTTCTTAGCGCATGCGCAACGCATAAACATAAAAATAATTATGAATAAACTTTAGCAAATTTTCTAGACTCGAAATGAAAATTTTTTCAATTGCTTATATTTTTGCGCAGATATAGAACCCGAAAGTTGAGTGTGAATAGACACTTTTTACTTTGAAACCGTATATTTCATTTAATAATTGACAAATCATAAAATCGTGCATTTTGGGTCTAGATAATTCACTTTTAAGTATTTTTGCCATTTTTTGCATGTTTTTGTTTTTTAAACTCTTCAAAAAGTGGCCAGATTTGAAAGTGCTCAAAAAAGCCAAATTGGTATAATTTTAACACGGGCCATACAAATCAGCTTTACAGTAGTACAATAAAACTTTGCTTAAATGTAGAAGGAAAGTAGCGCTTTCTAACGCTATAAAAACTATGATATGAAGTTAATTAATTATTGAATACTATCCTGTTGAAAAACACTGCACATTCGTTACTACCACCTTAACGCTTTTCAATTTCATGAGCCAATTCAATTTCAATTTCACAGCCCCACTTTCATGACAATCTTCGCTCTGTGCAAAAATTAAACCGCCTATATTTGAAAATGTTTGTGCCACAAAACTGGAGTTTGTGCCAACATTTTTTTCGCTGAAAAATGACTGAAATATTCACAATAGTGGCCTGGCTTGAAGGCTGGTCAACGAATTTTTATTTATAAAAATTTTTTGACGGGAGTATCATTTGTTTCACGTTGCTTCAACGGACCCATCGGAGCTCATCTGGACATTTCCACGTTCCGAAATCACATGTTAATCACATGGAAATTTGATTGCAAATTTTCAACAGTATATAAAATTTTTCTGTTTTTTGGAAAAAATATTTCAGGGCCGGTATTCATAAAAGTCGGGATAAAAAGCCGAGCTTTTTATCCGTAAGTCTGGCTTGAAAAAGCCGGGATAACAAGCTTGGCTTGCGCTCAAGCTTGGATTTTTATCCGAGCTTTTTGTTTAATAGAGGCTTGTTCAAGCCTTGCTTTTTATCCGAGCTTTTCGGTATTTATGAAAAAATCAATAAAATAATTGCAGAAGCCGGGATTATAATCTGAGCTTCGTTTTTATGAATACCATAAGCTCGGCTTTTTATCCCAGCTTTTATGAATACCAATAAGTCGGGATACACACGTAATGCATCGTTTTGCTGCTAAGGCGAACAGTAATAAATTTCTCTACGTTGTTCCAAGCAGTAACACAAATTTACACTGATGTACAAAAATTTTATTTCGAGGGTCCCTTGTCCCGCGAAATTTTTTCTGACTGAATTTGTACACGAGGGTATTCTCTTTGGTTTTTATGGCCGGCCAAATTTCCGTTTGCGTCCACCAAATGCGGCCAAACAATCAATCAACAAACAAATTTTCTCCAATATTTTTTCTGGGGGCTGCCGCCCACAGGCCCCTGCAACTCTTGAAAAACTGTTTTTTGCGTTATGATTGAAAAAAATGCAACCCATTGTCCAATGTGCTGCTTTGAAACCTCTTACCTAGTGCACATTTTTAAATCTAGCTTCTGGGAGCGACCCAGCTTGACCCTCCGCAATCACTTTAGTTTCCTGCAAACGCTCCAAAAACTGCTTTTTCAAGGCACATTTTATCTCAAAATAGGGCGCTAGCTTCTGGGGGCTGCCGCCCCCAGACCCCCGCATATGCACTGGTTTAGTGGTTTCTCGACAAGTGTAGCTTAAATTTAAATTTTCAATGCAAATTGTATTTCAAAATTATAAAAAACGCTCTAGCTTCTGGGGGCTGCCGTCCCCAGACCCCTGCAATCGAGAAATTCCCAGTAACCTCCAACATTTTTCAGCAAGCTAAAATGGCCTCAAAAAATTTTTACATGAGATTGATCGCTCGCTACCGCCCCCCCCCCGGTCGTCACCCGAGGTAGGGCCCCCCCCTTTGAAAATTTCTGGATCCGCGCCTGAAGCATTTTTTGTAATAGAACCCCTATTCACAAATTTGGATTTTTTGAGCTATGACTCCTTGAAAATGGCATTTTCAGTGTTTTTGGAAGTGAACGTAGGCCAAAGTTCGAAGCCAAAAATGGCTATAATCTTTGTTTTTGGATAGTTTTGAGTGCGTTATGATGTTTTAAGGCATCGTCTAGGCTTAGCTGGCAGGATTCTCTAGGCTAAGCTGGCAGGATTTTTTCTGAAAATTTCGATTTTTAATTGCCTCCCCCCAGATTGACCAAAAATACCCTAAATTTTGCAAAATTTTATAAAAATTTCGCCAAAAAGTGCCATTTTTTCGAAATTTTGCCCAAATTTTGGAGACCCTACCCCCCCGGATCCTCGATTTTGGGGGGGTTCCCCCCCCATCCCGCCCATGCATGTATGCCTATGCATGTATGCACAAGTACGTTATGCTACATGTGCATGTCTACACGAGTATATATATTATGCTCATTTACTTGTGGAATACATTGTCTTTTTCTTTTTTAAATGTTCTTTTAAAAATTTTCTGATACGTCTCCAATTGACCAAATTTGGCATAAAAATCAAAAATTTTCCCAAATTTTTTTTCTGGGGGCTGCTGACTTTGTGGCTTACTAAGCCTTGTTATTACATATCTTTCATCAAAGCCTACGCATGTATAGATGAGTAGATTATGCTGCATTTACATGTTCACACCAGTATATTATGTAACATTTATATATATACTTGCGTTATATACACACTGTATGATGTGACGTTACTATCTTTTGTTTTAATTTTTCTGTCGGAAGAAATTTCTGATACGTCTCCAGTTGACCAAATTGGGTCTAAGAATTGGAAAAATTGCCAATTTTTTTCTGAGGGCTACTGCCCCTAGACCGCTGCAACTTAATGGTTTAGTAATCTTGCACTTGTAAGGCGTTTTATGAGTGTTCAAAATGCTAATAAGTGCCTTTTTTGACCCATTACAAAAAATTGAAAAGTCATTCCCACCCCCGAAATTTTTTTCTGAGTAGGCCACTGATACGTACGTACCTCTAGAGGTATAAAAAAGCGTATATTTGCTTCTATATAAGCGAGGAAAACGCATTTACAGTTTGCACAGAAAAATAAAATTTTGCACACTAAAATTAAAATTTTGCACAATTATGCACACAAAATTTTTTGAAAAAAAACCCTGATTTTAATCCATTCTCCAAAAAATTCTCATTAGTAATTAGTTTCGCTTTCGCATTAAATATTTGCAGGCAGTCCGAATTTGCAGCTTTAGTTATAGCAACGCCGGCGATAATTTTCTGTGATCCGCAAGTAGCTGCAGTGTCAGCATAATTTCTGTAATTGATTCTGTATTATGGTTGATCGAATACATTTTGAAAAGGTGAGCGTCCTTTTTCTAAAAAATAGGGCATCACGTGGTGTAATTGCAAAAGATTCTCAGATCAATTTACAAAAGCTTGGACCAACTATTTTGTGTTTAGTAACTTTACTAGTATATATAATTTTAATGTAAGAAATTTGCATAATAGGCAAAGCTGTGTTATAACGTACATATACGAACGTGACAACACCGGCCGTACTATATTTTACCAGTGTGGCGTATTACCCAGTGGAAAGAGTGGGTGATAAATACCAACGGCCAGCTCGCAAGTTTACCGTAGCCTGCGAATAAAATTTTTGATCACGTAGTTTCCCTTTGTTCCCCGTAGAAGAATTCGTTCAAAAATGTAGAAAAATTGGCAGGCTACCCCCTTTTCTGAAAGAATCCTACGTGGGCTTTTGTTATATACTTCGCCAAAAAAGCCAAAAACACTTCGTTTGCGGTCTCAGGAGTAGTTATTTTTTATTTTTGTATATAAGTAGTTCTTATTTTGTGCTGTTTCAGCAAGAGGGTATGCTGTGCGCTCAGCACGCCTTGAATGCCCTGCTGCAGGACTCGTGCTACACTGTGCTGGATTTGGCCGAAATTGCTCGACGTCTGGACGAACAGGAAGGCGCCTGCATGGCTGAGGGCGGCACCAATTCTCAGGAATATCAACGATTTATAGAGGTGTGGGATTGGCTTAGTTTGGAGTTGGAGTTGAAACTGATTTGAAGGGGGGGGGTGATGGGTCAAGATTCAGACTTAGAGGTGTCAAGCCTAACTGTGGGGAAACTGTTGATGAACCATGATATTTTGTGCATTCGAAGGTGAAAATTTTGAGTGACGAAGTTAAGAAAGAAAAGAAAGTAGAAAAACGAAGAAAATGATGAAATATTCCTTGAGCTATGTAAAATTTTGTTTTTTTTTAATTTAAGGAAGGCTCGCAGAACATGGACGACAGTGGTTATTTTTCGGTGCAGGTAATCCAGGACGCGCTGGCCCTTTGGAGCCTCAGCCTGGTTCCCTTCCAGAGCACCACCGACCCTGTCGCCTTGCAAGCTCAACATAATCCCCTGTACGACTTTTTTTCTCCATGATAATAAACATATATATATATATATATATATATATACATATATATATATATATATATATATATAAATATATATATATATATATATATATATGTATATATATATATATATGTATTATACAATATACATACGTATGTTTGTACCGACGTTTTTATATACGGATTATTTGTATGCATATATCATATACTATTAATGTTCCTTACATTTGGTTTTTTTGCTCAAAAACGTTCGCAATTGCGAAAAAAATTGATGATTGCGAAAACTTTTGAAACCTTTTAGCAAAATTGCGAAAACATTTTGACGCAGTGGAGCGGAGGTGAACTCGTATATGCGCTGATTTTTGTGGTTTAGTTGGAAAATGTTTCCGATACGTCCCCAATTGACCAACTTTGGCCTAAAAAATGATCCCCGAGGCCCGGACTCGTGCACCTTTGTGACTTGTTGTTTCTAGTGACTGTAAATGTGACACATTTTCTTCCATGTATCATCACACCGACTGCATTTACACTAATAGTATAATAGGGGTCGGAGGGGACATAAGTTATTAAGAAACATTTTAAACTGTTAGCATTTTCAGCATTTTCAGGCCTACTTGGTCATTGGCCGGGTCTTCTGAAATTTCTTTACAGCTGAGCATAGATTGCGAAAATTGTGAAAAATTACACAAAATTGTCAGGACGGCTCCATAAATTAAAAAAAATAAAAATGTCAAAATCGTTTTTTTGGCACAAAAGGGTAACAATTGCGTCAGTTTTAATCCTGTATAGGCGGAATAATGTTTTATTAACATTTAAATGTAAAATAACAAATTTAAGTCTGCGAAAAAAAATTGATTTTGTGAAAAAAATTCAAGCTTTTCGCAAAATCGCGAACATTTTCCAGCGAAAAAAACCCAGTCCTTACACCTACGTGATAGTGTGGGGCTTTTTAGTGTTTACCATTTGAATTATATAAAATTGTATGATGTGAAATCGTCGTATTTCACTTGGGTTTTATAATATTATAGATTATTTATTGACTAGTCAATGCTCAGTTAATATTCTTCTAGATCCCCAAATGCATATATATGCAACTTTCGGCAGCACTGGTTTACGATTCGAAAGCTGGGTCACCAATGGTTCAATCTGAACTCCATGTTCAACGGGCCCGAGCTGGTCTCCGACACCTATCTCCACATGCTGCTCACACAGCTGCAAAGCGATGGTACGTATATATAGATGCGCAAGGGGATCTTGTGTCGTTGCTTTGTCATATGTTTTTCTTCATTCACGTATATAATATCTGAAAGCATGTGGTTTGTTGTGACTGTGTCTATTCATTATCGGCTTTGGTTTAGCTCTTCCATGCATTAGACGGCATACATTCATCGGAAGCAAAAGAGCGTTTTACCAATTTTCCCGCACTTATGCTGAGAATTTTGAGACCCTTCCCCAGATTTTTCATTGGAGGGCGGTTGGTTTTCAGTTTTCACCATTCTTTTCCCCTCTCTCTTACATGTATAGCAGGCGGGGAAAAAACCCCGCATTTTCATATTTCGTCAATTAGCTCATAGGCTATCCGTTTTCACGGAAAACCAAAAAAAATCTGTCGTAGGCCTAACCTTGCTCTAAACGCTGGGACCGGTTTCATTTTGCTATCTCTTACCGTCTTTTGGCGGTAAGCCAAAAACTTGCCGGGGAAAAAAACCCATTTGGGGGAAAAACCCATTTGGGGGAAAAAACCCATGTGGGGAAAAAAACCCACCCCATAAATCACCAGAAAAGTGTGTTAGCAGTAGTTTTTCAACGCTATGGCACGTCTTCGGAGTAGTAGAAGCCCCTGATGCCAAAACTATACGCAGATTTGCTATGGGGCCTCAGGTACACAAGTTTGAAAACTGCCCTTCGCAGCCCATTATAAAATTTTGAATTTTCAGATAACAAAACACCTTTATTTCGCCTGAAAACGTTGAAAACAACTAGAAAGTTGCGATAACGTTTCAAAAGCGTGCAAAATTTGCACTTTATGGCTACTTTTTACGCCATCGACGCTCAGTGGGGGGCACCGTAAGTGGTTGTGACTGGTCGTGACGGCCATAATTTAATTTTATTCGGTTATTTGGCGTTTGTACCAGAAAATACAATTTTCCGCTGCAAAGGGACCTCAAAATGACAAAGTCCGACTATTAGGCCCGTATTCCAGAATTCGATCAAGAAAGTGTCAGTAAGCGTATTTGTGTTAATAAACGTCTTTTTGCACTACCATGAGTCTTTTGGGGTTGCTACTATGTTTTTCGACACCACCGTCCACCAGACCATTTTCAAAAAGTGGGGTTTTTCCCCCTCATGGGTTTTTTTACCCGTCTAATTTCAGTCGTGCCCCCCTCGTACGAAAGAAGGAGGGACCTGCCACTGCGGTCGTGAATAGAGCACGGGTAGTCCTCTGTAAAAGTGTTTTTACATTTGAGCTCTCATCTCGTAGTGCTGAGAAATGAGACTCCAAAGTTCACCTCCCCTGGAGCCATGTCGGGTCAAAACTGGGGGGGGGGGGGTCTAATTTTTGACTCATAATAAATACCAGCGAGACCCCTTTTGGATACGGCATATATACGTTTGCCTACAGTGACTGTACTATACGCTGGCATTTTAGACCTGTACCACGTACCTAAGTTCCGGAACTGGGGTGGGTTTTTCACCCAAAAAATTTGGTGGGTTTTTTTCCCCGCCTGCTATATATCTCGAGAGATATATACGTAACTGTTAAGCAGGGGCGGTCCTAGGGGGAGGGGCGGGGGGGGGGGGGGGGGCCCCCTTTTACGAAATTTTTTCGACTGAATTTTTACACAAGGGTCCCCCCTTTGGTTTTTTATGGTCCAACCGGAAAATTTTTCTGATGCGTCTCCAATTGACCAAATTTGGCCTAAAAACCAAAAATTTTCCCCAATTTTTTCTGGGGGCTGCCGCCCCCGCACCCCTGCGACTATTCCTTGTTATTATCTTTCATCAAAGCCTATCGACGCATATATGAGTACATTATGCTGCATTTGCATGTCTACACGAGTATATTATGCTGCATTTAGTTGTGTAATACAATTTCTGATCTGATGTTCCCGTCTTGTGCTGGTGCATTATTTTCCTGTCGGAAAAAATACGATACGTCTCCAGTTAACCAAATTCGGCCTAGAAATTGAAAAAATATCTATTTTTTCCTGGGTACAGCACTGGCTGTTACTGCAGACTCAGACATTGCTCAACTCATTGCCCTTGATATGGCTGCGGCTATAACAAGATAGCGTACAGCTGAAAAACGCTATTATATAAAGTGAAAAAGCTGTTAAGTATTGGTATTAAGTTTAATAAGCAAAAAAGAGAACTGGCGAACTAACATGTATAAGCTCATCCATTGTCCTACAGTATCAAATCCCCCGATACACAGTTCATTCACAGTAATTAGCAATGGCCAACCTCAGTAGGAAATTTAGGTGGGGCTTCTGGGTTGAAAGAAGAGAATTCCCAAATTTTGAAAGAAAGAAAGAAATGGAGGCGTTGGGAATCGAATTCGACCGCTTGCGTCGACTCGACGACAAGAGTGCTAACCACTACACCGCAGCCCCCAAGTCTAGTAGGTCCTAATTCTCATTTAAGACATCTGTGTCTGCTTGTTTTCAGGCTATAGCATTTTTGTGGTCAAAGGCCAACTGCCCCCCTGCGACGCTGACGCCCTGCTGGCTGCCTGTCCCGCCGACCCTGCCGTGGTCCGGGCCATGTTCAAGAACGACCCCGCGGGAACCAACCCTGCCGCCGCCACAACGTCTGCTAAGGACGCTGACCTCGAAGATGATGATCCTGAACTGAAAGTATAATATATACATGTGCTGGTTGCGTTGGTTGATCTGTTACAGGCTGTTTTTTGGCATGGGGGGTCACTACCCAAAAAAACGAAGACTTTTTTCGTAGACTGGGTTTTACCCCCTGATTGATTTTTAACCTTCGAAATTCTGCAGAACTCTCTAAGTGTGGGTATTGTTATGCCTATGCCAAGCCGACGTGCCATCTGATCTACTTTTTTTGCCACCTCTCACAGCCATTGTATTCTTTCTGTTGAATGTAAGCTGTTTTCGCCAGCTCACTGCCCCCTAGGGAACAGCAGGGGCAGGGGGTCGTTAAAGTTGTGCCATATAAATGCATATTGTTACAATAATTGTTTCAGAAGCTTTACATAAGTTATGCATCACCCAATTCTCTCTCATAGACGAACTGGGTGGAATTCATAAAGCCAGTCTTATTTTAAAACCAAACGTTAAGGCGTTCTATTTCAGTAATTTAGAACATTGTAACGAAAAATGCTACACGTATTACATAGGGTATATAGGATGTTCGCTTAGACAGTGTTTTATTTCGTCAAAAATTTTGCGTCGCCTGACGCACATGCACATGCCCAAATTTTTTTGCGTCATTTTGAAAAACAGTGCGCAGAGCGGTTATAATGCTATCTAAGCGCGTGTTTTAGGTGAAAATCACTTTATTATGGCACTAGCCGTCCCCAATTACGATTTTGGGGCTTTAAAAAGTTTTTCTAGAAAATTTGCGACTCTACCTTTAAGGGGTTTCGTACCTAGAAAAAAAATTTGGGGGGGAATTGATTTCGATTTTTGTAATGGATTAAAATGCATTTTTCGATATTTACATAAAAATGGAAATTTAAAAATAAAAATTATTTTAACTTTATTATTTTTAGGCCAAATTTGATCAATTAGAGACGTATCGGAAATTTTTTTCGACCAGACAATAAAAACAAAAGGGACCCTTGTGTTAAAATTAACTGTGAAAAAATTTCGGGGGAGGGGGAATGCCGCCCATCTTTCCTTCCCTGGATGCGCCCTTGAATTTAAGAGTGTGCAAAAGCTGAGTTTAACTTATAAATTCGGTATTTTGCTGGGAAGCTAACCATAGTTTTGAATTTTAGCAGGCTGAAAAACACTATATAGAAGGATGCAATTTTGCTTGAAAAGTACAAAACGGGAACTGCAGTAGTTGCAGGGGTCTGGGGGCGGCAGGCCCCAGAAGCCGAGTTTCTGGTGTTTTGGGACTTAACTCAATTCCCCTGAAGACGGCATCTTTAGGGCACATTTGGGTGGCATGAACTGCACTGTAAACACACAGCTGAATTTCAGCAGATATAATAGAATTTGCTTATTCCAAACTTTGATACTAGCGAGGCAATCGTCTTATGCCGATTGGCATTAATTGATGTGTTTAAGAAACTTGTGGGCATGTTTCGACACGTTTTTTTCTGATCATAATCTTAATCATAACTAATTATAATAGGGTGTACTCTGTCATTGAAACCAACTGTAGCTCGAAACGTTAGACACGTGGGAAAATTGATGGTTTTGACGCTACTTTGGAAAATTTTTCAAAAATTTCGCGACGAAAATGCTATTTTCGGCACTTTTTGGTCAAATCAGCTATGACATTTTTCAGCCTCAGCCGAAAAAAAGTGCGTTACGGGACGCACATGGCCAAAAAAGTGTGAAATTTCAGAAAAAAAGTGCGGCGTTTCGCACTTTTTGACGCAAAAAAAACACTGCGCTTAGACTGTGTTTTAGCAAGACTGAGCTAAGCCTGCCTTTATGCATTCCACCGACTATGTTTTCCATTCAACTATAATAATTGCAGGCCGCTTTGCAAGCCTCCCTGGAGGAGACAGACTACCGTGAGCCCACAGTCCGAAAACTGCTGGACGAAAGCCGACAGGCGCACGAGGCCAATGAAGCAGCCCTGCTGGAGAGTGCCATTGCCGAGAGTCTGAAGCAAGCCAGCGATGAGGAGAAACTCAGACAAGCCATCGAGCTCAGTTTGCAGGGAGACCAAGGTGCGATGCGACAGAGACTGACTTCTTATGGCGTACTAAACATATAATATACTAAATAAATTTTATTTTACGCTAAGGCTGTACTCATACTACAGCCGTAGTTCTGCTAGCTGAACGGACAAACGGTTGTAAGGCTGTATTCATAGTTACAACCGTTTGTCCGTTCAGTTAGCAGAATTACGGATAAAAGTACGCCACTAGCGTACATGTAAGAAGGTCAAAATTTTTTTGGGGCCGGGATCTCCAGCGAAATTTGGGACCCTCCTGCCCCGTATATCATTTGCATATGCGAAAGCTATATAATGCCAAGTAGAGACTCCTATTCTATTTGTGTTGATTTGTTTATGGTTAGATAGAAGTGTTTTTTTGCGTAGTTTCAAGTTTATTAATTAATTCGCGATGATTCTTTTGATGTCAACGAAGTTGGCAACAGTTGAGAAGTGAATGGTGCCTTTCTTTTTCTTTTTCTTTCATGTTTCTTTCATTCATATTTCAGCGTCCACCAGTAGCCCAGTTGCCAACGGCCCCCTCCCCCTCCAATTCCACGTCTGATCGGCACCAAGGGGGTCACGATTCTGGCCCCCCCTCTAGCGACGATGTTAGACAGAAACGAGCTGCCTTTTTGGACAGACTTGTGTGCCAATCTAATGCCAATAATGCCGTTGTTGCTGGTTCTTCCAGTGCTGCCCAGGCTGCTAGTGGCCGTAGTGAAAATGGCGTATGATTGTGTGCATAGTAAGGTGGTAGTAACGGTTTCGACGATATAATATTTTGAAGCGCTTTTTTGCAGCTATTTTTGAGCTTACAGCAAAACTGTAAGCTGTTTTTTTGTAAACTGGAAACAACAATAAATTGAGATGTTGGTTTTTCAATTTTTTTTTAAAATTTTTAGCTTAAGGCTAGCTACTACGATGGATTACAAAACAGTAAGACAAAACTATCAGTGTACATTTTGATGTATTTTCACAGTTACTACCACCTTAAGTGACTTAAGTATTGGATTAGATATGAATTTATTTATTAAATTTAAAACATTTAAATATATTTATTTTTTAATTTAATTACACGGTGCCCGTTTTCAACAGTTTGATTCAATCATGCGCTGTGTGGTTTAACAGATATTTTATTCAAATTAACAACTTAGAATTAAATTGCTATTTAATTTCAGCCAACAGGTGAATTCAAGAACCTAGTTCTTTGATCAATTTAACGGCTTTGAATTTAGCCTCGTGTTCGTTCTGTTAATGTCCACTGCTATTGTGTTGCCTTTTGCGAAGTAGTAATGGCTAGAGACCCATAAGAAAAATAAGCAATAAGCATTTGTTAGTTTGATTACCTAAAGCTGCAGTTTGAAATTGTTAAGTTCTTTACATTTTTTTTCAGTCCGGTACTCAAAATTTTAGTAACCGTGCCGGCAAAGTTGTTCGTTCTTAAAATTTAGACAGAGTTTGGGTGGTCTGTGTGTGATTAAAAAGCTTAAGTTCATGGTGGCTGATTGTTCCTTTGATAGTTGATTCATACTTACAGCCGTATGTTCTTTTGCACGCAAAAATACAGTAAGCGACGCTAAATTGTGCGATATATACAGTTGTAAATATGCAATTGCAATTTGTTTTGATGCGCTTACAACAGAGGATTGTATAATATGGCTATATTGCTTCGTTTGTTATGCTATTATTTATTTATTATCGAAAATTGCCTTCTGTAAGTACTTTGTACGTGCTGAAATAAATCGTTTGATACGTCGATTGTGTGAGGCCTTGCACTTTTTGTACCGGCTTGGCTACTCTATTGAACTTTGGTGATAATTTGACGTTTTGGATAACTTTGATTCTCTAAGACCGTAGTCTCAGATTTATACTCAAATGAAGCCGTTTTGTCTGGGTAAAGGTGTGTAGTGTGTTTAAATTGCGGATAAAAGTTAGCAGAAAAATTATGCGCTGTTGCCAAAGTTTAGGTATTTCTGAGGTTTGGCCCTGATTTCGATGGCAAAGTTAGGATAGACATTTTGGCATTTGCCGCTGGTAAGAAGAATCTGCTAATAAAAACTTGTTTTACGACAGGTTTTCAGTACAAGGTTTTAGGTAATAGTGGGTGGCCTCTCGTTTTTTATGGCGTCTTTATGATCGACCAAAAAAGGCCTGCAAAAAACAAACTAACTAACTGCTTCGTTCGCTCGTTGGTTCCGTCCCCCCGGGCTGCTAAAATTTCTGCCCGGGGGGCCAATCCTTTGTTAGCAATTCAATTTTTTGCGGTGCGAGAATTGTCCAAGATTGTGCCAAGGTCCTCTGTTCTAAGACTCGATGGTTTGATCGGGGGGGGGGGGCTCTAGCGATCCCATCCCTTAAATAGTCCCCCTCATACTTGGGCAGCTAACTAATTCTGGGGGGCTTGCGGTACAATTTTCCGGCCGTTTTTGCTCTCGTGAGCACGGATTTTTGCTTCGTGAGCTACCTTCAGAACATTCTGTTACATTCAGAACATGTATGGTCCCCTCCACACCATTGTATATTTTTTTATAAATTTTTCATATTTCAGAGCGTGATGTCGGACACGGGCAAGGTGAAGTTTGGCTCGGGCTGCACGATCTGTCAGGAGGCCATTCTGCAGGGCGATGTGACCATCGGCGCCGGGACCATCATCCACCCCCGGGCACAGATCCTGGCCGAGTCGGGGCCCATCGTCATTGGGGGAGAATAATCTCATTGAAGTGCGTGGACGCAGGATAGATGCAGCTCGTGCCATACATGTATATGTAGGG
>JASANF010012937.1:0-13907 GCA_030248245.1 Trissonchulus sp. WLG1_4 | reverse complement strand
AGCAGTACAATTGCCAAGAAGCTGTACAATATTTCTCAGAAGAATCAGTGGCACGGGCAAAAAAACAGTTCCTTATTCGGCAGATTTTTAAATAATCTCAGAAGTAACATGAAACCCGAACCAATTCAGCAAAAATACACAGAAACATAAACTAAATTTTAACAATTTTAAGGAATTATTAGTTTTTCTGCAAAATAATTCAGGATTACTAGTTTTCAGACAAAATATGTCGGTAATCGGCGGCTGCAAAAGGGTCGATTCATACGTAAATAAAGTCCGTTGTTTGTTCAGCCGTCATTTTTTCATCATGTGCACAAAAAAACATAACTTTTCTAAAAAACACACCAAGGTAATTTTCGACATCGTTGAATGAGTAACTTTGTAATTTTGCCAGATGCAGACATACGAGGGATTATTTAAAGCAGTCGATTCAAAATAAGGGCGTTATAAGCGGTAATAGGATAGCTGATAAATTTTACTATCTTGTAACAGATGCATGTTGAATAATTTTAATTGAATGAAAACTTTGAATACCTATAGAGGACAGACATTCGCGTAATTGTTAACAGCATTTTTTACAAAAAATGTTTTTCAAAACAATAATAAAAATCAGAATTAGTAGTGATGCTTTTTTAGCAAGAAATGTCATAATTTTCTTAAATGGCTGCATTTTATTTTTTCTACACTTTGCCTGTGTAACCTTACGAAACTTTACACGCTGTTGTTATTGCACTAAACACTTAATTTTTTAATTAGAATGGTATTTAAGGGGGTAGTGTCGCGAAAGCAGTCGAATTTGCGCGACTATAAAGCTTGTTCAGTGAAATATTAGAAATAGTTTTTTCTATATTTTGAAAATCTATCATCTAAAAGCAAATATTTCTGCCAATTTCAGCAAAATTGGTGCAGCATACAGTTTCAAATGATGTCGCAAAATCGGAAAAATGACGTTTTGAAGACCTATTCACATTCACATATTTTCGTCACATTTATCATTCTTTTTGTTTAGTTTGTTTACTAAAACCGATAGCACATATGTTGTACTTTATGCACACAAAATTTAGTGCAAATTGCTTGAGTGGTTGAGGAGTAATACCTGTTTGAACAGTAAAGCCCGGTTCATACTTCGTGTTTTGTGTTCTGTGTTTTAGTGTTTTGGTGTTTTTGTGCTTTGTGTTTTGTGCTTTCTCGGTTCATACTTCGTGTTTTGTGTTTTGTGTTTTCGTATTTTGTGTTTTCCGGTTCATACTTTGTGCTTTTGTGTTTTGTGTTTTTGCAGTTTATACTTCGTGTTTTTGTGTTTTCGTGTTTTGTGCTTTAGTCTTTTGTGTTTTTCCGTTCATACTTTGTCTTTTGTGTTTTGTGTTTTGATTTCTGCTTTTGTGTTTTCGGTGTGCTTTGGATGTGTTTTCGAAACATGGATAATGTTCATCTTTCAAAATGTGTTTTTGTGTTTAGCCAATCAAAATTGGCTCTTGTTCTTATCAAAGTCTTCATTAATACTATGTAATGTAAATTCACGAAAACTTTTAACTTGTTTGGGTTTTAACTACAAAGTTTTTGGAATTTTTATAGTGCAATATTTTTAAATAAAATAATTAATAAACAAACTTTTTATTAAAAATTAAAAAAATATGACGTCAGACTAATTAATCAATAAAATAAAATAAAACAATGTACAAACAAAGATTTTTGAAGTAAAGGGCTTTGGATCATACTTGACAGTTTAATCTGATTACAGGATAAGAACATGTGACGTGTGCTTTGTGTTCATGTGTGTGAGTATAAACTGGATAGTGCCGAGCACAAAAGCACAAAAACACAAAAGCGCTCTGAAAACCACAAAACACAAATGTTCAACATGATTCCAAAAACACAAAATTTTTATGTCTGAAAACACAAAATCAAAAGCACAAAAACACAAAAGCGCTCTGAAAACCACAAAACACAAATGTTCAACATGATTCCAAAAACACAAAATTTTTATGTCTGAAAACACAAAATCAAAAGCACAAAACACAAAAGCACACGCAAAAACACAACTTTTGGACATGAACACAAAAGCACAAAACACTGGGTGAAAACCCAAAGCACAAAACACAAAACAAGAAGTATAAGCCGGGCTTAAAACTGTGCGGAAACTGTGAAGTACTCATAGCAATAATGATAAATTGTAAAAAATCTGGACGCGTAATTTATAATCAAAAGAAAAACGTACCTTTAGTTTTCTTTTTCTTATTTGTCGCAAAAAAATTACAATGCGTCTATACATTATGTGTAATGAAAAAATGTTCAATAATTTGCATCGAAAAGCATTTTGTTGTTAAATTCAAAACACATAAAGGCAGCTCAAGTTACAAACGTTAAACGTGAAGGAAATTTATGTGTAAATCCGTTAAATACCCGCAAAGTTCTAAGAGTTTAATTGCCAACAAAGTGCGTGTGATTTAAATCCACGTACTTAATTTAAGAATTCCTATTTTGGATAAAATTTTATTATAGGATTAAGCTTAATCCGCCAGCATCTAAAATAATTATCGTAAGTATCAGACTTAGAAGTCAAAGTCAGGATGTATCTAAATCCTGACTCTTGCTGAATTCATTGGGAATAAGGACTTGATAATATTAAACAGTCATGTTTAAGCTGTACTGACCCATTTCAACTATGTGGATTATTTTATGTTTCCTGGTAAGTGTTGGCAGATTCAGGTTGGTTAAATAATTTCATAACTACAATGATTATTTTAGAGGTCAGTTGAACTGATATCAGTTAGATAGTAGATAGTTTTTAAAAAAATTGCCAAAAATACATTCCCAAGAATATATCTTTCAGTCTACGTATACGTGTACAACATTTAACCTCTTCTCTGCACTGCCGTAATCTATTAGCGATTTAATGACTCCAAGTAATAATAATAAGTAATGTTTTGTCATCGGAATTGCTTATGATATTTAGGGGTGGCGAAGGGTAAAAATGCACTCTTTGACTGGGATTTGATCCGTTACCACAGTCGGTGCCTTCGTCATAAGGACATCTTTGTGACAGGACTGTCACGCCTAGCCATTCGGCCAGCGGCTCGTTGCACTTAGATACCTAAGGCATACTAGTGAAGTAACAGATTTTGTCAAAGGTTTTCCTGATGTGAGATTAGTGCAATTCTGAAAATATTATTAATCTGATGTGACAGTAGTGCGGAAAAGGATTAAAGGTTTTTGTTACTGTAAATTTTAACAGTTTTTAAAAAAAAGTGTGATAAAGTCGAACCGCACGGATGATACTCTTTGTTAAGCCAATTTTAATTATAAAATCTTAGCGTTGAAATGCTCATGTAAGGATTTGCGTGGCTGAAGACTTGTGAGCTTGTCACGCCCTAGCTGTTGGTAGCCCAGTTGAGTTAATCCAAAACGAGCACTTTTGTGGACGAGCGTATATTTTTTACATAGCGACAGTCAGTATTATTTTATCATATCGGCAAAATTTAGCGCGGTATGCAATTAAAGTTTTTAACAGTTGTTTCACTAAATTTGTATACAGATGTTACACAGACCTTCAAATGTATTAAAATTAAGAATTTATGATATCCGTTTAATTGATTTGAGACGCTCAAATTAGGCATATGTACTTAAATGTACATATACAACATTGTCATGAAGGTGCCTAAAATGAGTCTGAAACACGTGGCTATTAAGCAAAAATTGTGCATAAAACATACTGTCTACAAAACCCAACTAAGGCTATACTGAGCACAAAAGATCTGAGCAAAGTCGGTGACAGCTTCAAAAGATTCGGAGCAAGGTGACCTAACATCGTAGCCAATTTGTTATTACGTCCGACTAGTGATCTGAAGGTTGATGGTTTGAAAACAAGTAAAACGTATACGAAATCTCTTTGAGCAAGAGAAAGTCACAGTATCAACACAGCAATTTTCTACAATTGTACGCTTGCACGACATAAAATTCTGTTTGTTTCTCGTCAATACGTAAACTATTCCATATCATTCGCAAGCCCGGTTAGCTCAGATGATAGTGCGTTTAGCATCTATTGAGCATCTGATTGCGGATCAGAATGTTGGCGGTTCGAACCCGCCCAGGAGCTGCATATTTTGCAATCTATGACATAACGAAAATTTTCAATCTATGACATATGACGGAACAAATAACCACAAGAAAATTTTCCAGCAGTAATATTCTAGCCTTCGCATTACGCGTACTTCAACTATTTTTTTCTCTGCGAAAATTGATTTGTAAACTAATGACAAAAATTATGGTAATTTTTGATAAAAAAAGCATTATGATGTTCAGTTTTGGTGTATTGAACAATTTTTAACCAAATTAATTCTAAGTTTTTTTCAAAACTAAAAGTTGAAAACTAGCGGACTAGCGGGGAAGGCCCTCGCTGTACCTACCAATAGTCAAAACAATTAACGACCGTGTAGGCCTTTATTTCTACACACTAGCGCGTTCCGCACTAACGCCACTATGACTCGCCCTAGGACCCTGCTGCCACTAACGTCGGATTTATGGTACAATACCTTCGGTTATGACGCAATGTTTAGTCGGTTTTACCTTTTACGGGTGTCGCGGTAGTACAACAGGTCTAAGCGGCTATAAGCGGTTAAGCGGTAAAAATCAGACAAGTGGATTTCAGCGGCTATAGGCGGGTATGCGGTGTGTTCTCGGAGTGAGCCAGCAGCGGACTGCAAATGTCCTGCAAGTGCGCCGCTTATGTAAACAATTTAGGTTACGTGATGAGTCACAGTTTGCAAGCCATCAGAAAAGATCAATTCACATTCACAACAGTTAATTTGTTGCCGTTATATCAAGCGTACGTCCAATAACTGATGTCCTCAGCGGGGTCTATTTGTCAACAACATAAAACAAGTATGATGCACAGCATAGGTGTATTGCACATTTTGTGTAAATTTAATTCAGATTTTTTGGCTTAAATAGGACTGCAAACTGCCAAAATATTAGCGTTAAATATACGTTCAAACTTCTTAAATTTCTGCTCTGCTAATAATCTTAACTCACAGTGACTCTGACTCGCTAAAGTATATTTTAATTTTAACTGTTTCATGTGTTTAACTAATATATTTAGACTGTGTTTGTAACTGTAAATTCAACTGCAATTGCAATTCTTATTATTGCAATTGTTTGTAAATGTAACTGTTTTCGAAATATGGTGAATTAATATATCTAGAATGTTTTGATACGGAAAATAACTGCTGGAATGCCGTCCCAGAGTGTGCCAACGAGGATGCATATCAAGGGAATATATCGACCACCATCACTGGCGTAACATGTGATTACTGGAATGAATGGGGGCATAGTCTTAAGGATGGCAATCACAATTATTGTCGAAACCCAGATAATGATCCGAATGGGCCATGGTGTTATCCTGTGAATTTCAATGAAAACTATGAATACTGCTTCCAACAGTGCAGTGCAGAGTCATCAAAGCCAACTGCAAAACCAGCAGAGTCAGAAAGCATTAGAAGTACATATTGTACATATTGTAAGAGCGTGACTATAGGAAAGTATGTATGTATGTACATATATCGTTACCGCAGTTACAAAACTATTTCCAAATCGAATTGCTGTACGCACTACGTAGAACCATGAATTTGACGGCATTCGACTCAACAATGTTGGCATTTTCAAATGATACATGACTTTACGTTGACAGATACAACAGTAATATGATAATGGCCTTTAATTTCTATTGACCTTCGATCGATTTTCAGGTCATCATGCTTGGCGAGCCCAAAAAACGGCCCAAAAAATTTTGTCCTTGATTTTAGATTTGAAAATGCATACGTATAAAAAGTCCGGATCACGATTTTGCGCCCATAAGTGGGCTGGTATTGCTATGATGCTTTGACTATGCCAATTTTCAGCTTGATTGGCTATGTCTAGTCTGTGCTAGTCCAACTAGCGGCTATTCATCGATTTTTGCACACTTCCCTAATCCCTATATTGGAAATAATAATAATAATACTAAATTTATTTAACGTCGTTACAAGCACGAGGACAAGGCTCATTTCAGCATGTACGACCTAAGAAGTGAAAGTTAGCTTAGCATTTTCTTTTAGTCTATTGTAAAAACACTGACAAACGCGCTCGACCACATGTGCACCTTCAAGCTTAATTGTTCTTATCTGAGGTGGAGGTGTCTAGCTTGTAGAAGTAACATATGTGAAAGTAAGCAAGATTGGAGAGCTTTGATTTTTGAACTGGGTAGCCCTCCCCCTTACATAGGAAAACAAAATAGATACTACTTCTATGCTTTATATACCTGCATACGCACTGAAGTTACTGGCAGTTTTAGCTATACAAAAAACAAAACAGTGCAGCTAATTAGCGCGTCGGAACATCAACTGATGAATTTAGGAAAACACTACCATCAGTACATGTAACCAATCTGCAGCAGCAGCTTATCAGTACAGAAGCAATAATGAAAATAAATATGAATGAAAATACTGCGTTGCGCATACATTTGTATTTTGTTTATTTAATAAAATTAAAGTCATATTGGAATTAGATAAATAACTAAGAATTAGTGACGTCACGCTTAAATTAACGGTTTATGCAAAAACGGTTTTTAAAAGTTTGAAAACAAAGACAGTTGAGGGCATGTTAACCAAAGCAACAACGTAATCTCGAAACCAAACTTCAAGTAGCGCTTTTTGATTGAAGTCTTTGAGAGTTTCAGTATTTTTTGAAATTTTTAAAAAATCCACATATATATAATATAAAAAAAAAAAGAGGGCGTGGTGTGCGCCGGGGCTGCCCCCCCCGTGATAGCGTTCGATAAACGGGCGGTAGATGAAAAAATAGAAAACATGCCACCACTCACAACAAAAAACAACCCCCCCCCCCGTCCCAAGCTACCTTAGCTGTATGCTTAGAAAAGTATATATACTTAAATTTTAACTTAATTGAAATGGAGGGGCTGACCTTATACTTTTAAAGCCCACTTACATAACTTATAACGACGCATACCTGAAACCTAAATAAATTACATACAGCTGAGCCTAAAATATCGGTTTAAAAGTACCAAAAAATTGGCAAAAGGCACTGGGTTGAGGGGTTCAGCAAACAAAACGCATTAAAGTAGCCTTTAGTGGCGTTAGAAATTTGTGCCTTATATAGATGTTTTTTTTCAATCCCAATTTTTCTCTTCCAATCTTTAGAAAAATATTGTTGACTGTCGAGGCGTAAGCCATGTTGGCTGACGTTGTGATTATTGATCACACTGTTTTTGCATACAAAGTACAGCAGTATAGTTTTTTGGATTGTGCTGGGTCTCTTATTTTAAAATATTTTTCCATCATGCTTTTTTATTTTGCACAAATACAAAATGCAGACAAATACAAATTAAAATAACAAAATAAAAAGAAAAACCAAATATACATTTCAATTGAATGAAAACTTTGAATATAATAGACTTTCGCGTACTTTTTAACACAACATTTCGGCTAAGCAACATTTTGCTTTGTTTTACTTTATTTATATTGAAAAAAATTGAATTATTAAAATCGTTATTAAACCAATATGTTATATAAAACTACCAAGATCTTGTTAACTTGCTAAAAATTTTGTGTTTTTATGCCTAATCAAAGCTTTTTTGTATGTGTGTTTGTGACATTATGTAACATATATTTTTATGTTTTGTGCTTTTTACATTACAGCTTTTATGTTGTAAAAAGCAAATCTTTTATGGTATATGTTCTGTTCTGTAAGCAGCTAAACAAATGACACTCTAGTTCCAGTAAATTGAAAAATTGCCCTCTCTCTATGTAATTTCTCAAATAAAAAACTATGATTAATTAAATAATTAATAATCTGTGAATAAATACGCATTTAATAAACAAGTGCTTAAATAAATTAAGTATTCTTGTTCAAGAATATATTGAACTGAATCAACGATGTGGATTATTTTATGTTTTCTTGCTACCAGTAAAGTACTGGCATATCCAGGTTGGTTTATTTATTACCTGAAAGGAGTATTTGCACGTGCAAGTGTAGCATAAATTTAACATTATGATTCGCAGTCAGAAGAACTGGCTGATATTAGCGGTTCGTGACTGCAATCAGTGCATCCGCCATTCAATTAGCGCCCGCTCATTCTATGCTGAAGGTTGTTGCTCAAATGACCGCAGCATAAATGTTGCTCACTTAAACTTGTCTCCGGATATTTTAAAATATCCTCGGTAAATTATCAGGGATCTGGCGGGGCATGTTTAGAGCAGGATGTCGGCCCAATTTGGCTCATAATTCAAGGGGGATCGGCTACCCAGGTCAAAAATCAAAGTTCTCCAATTTAGCTTATTTTAGCATATATTGCTCTCCCAAAGCACCTCCACCTCAGATAAGAACATTTAAGCTTGAAGGTGCATTTTTGGTTTAGTGCGTTTGTCAGTGTATAGGCTAAAGTGCCCAAAAAAGCTGATAAATAAATATAGCCGTTATTTGGACAGCTCTAGCACAAATCAGATATAGCCAATCTGGCTGAAACTTGGCATAGGTAAATTAGCGCACACGTGTGCGCAAAATCTTGTGATCCGGAGTTGCGATATGCATTTTCAAATCTAAAATCGAGGGAATGGCCGTTTTTTGGGTCTGCCAAATTTGAGTGACTTTACATTTGGCGTCAGTGCACATGCCATGGGCAGAAATTAAAACATGGATCAATGAGGTTGAAATATGATATTAAGCTATGGAATCATGTAAAAATCAACTTTGTCAGTATTAACAAAAATTTCGGGTAAAGGGACGCTTTGTACATGCAAAATACAATGAACCTTTTTCTGCGTCTATAATTTACAAAAAAAATTTATTTATAAGAACACCTAGTCGAAAATTGGCAATATCTTGTTTTTTTGCTTCAAGTTCTATCCGCGATGCGACGGGGGCTACAAATTTTGCAAATTTGAAACAAATTTTAAAAACTGAAAATTTCAAATTGTACAGGTAGCCCCCCTTAAAAAGAGAAAATGACCGGCTCTTTGCTAATATGGTTAAATAGGGTTCCCTCGATTACTTAGTACTTAGCAAATATTACTTAACAAACAAATATTGTCACAAAACAGCCTACACCAACACCTACACCTACAAGCCGGCTTTTGAAAATACGCTTAGTTAATATACTTATGACAAAAGCTGGCACATTATTCAAAAACTACGACACGTCTTGATCTCAGGTGCTTTCCTTTCCAAAAAGCAAAGTCTAGACCGTTTATTTTAGCTGAAATAGGATATGGAATATTAAGTGTATCGATGTTGCCTTTATCTATAATTAATAATTATAAGAGGCTTAAGATAACAAATGATACTCAAAAGCTCAGAACAACTTTTTTGTGTTTCTTCATTTTTGACGCGTCTTTATCTGGGTCCAGGTTCCTAATGAAGTTGAGACGCCTATTTGCGTCATGCAAAATGATAGTAGCGACACGCAGCAACACAAATATGCTTCAATTCTGTCAATTTTAGACTGCTTGGATACGGTGAACAACTGCTGGAATGCCATCCCAGAGTGTGCCAACGAGGATGCATATCAAGGAACAGTCTCAACTACCATCGGAGGTGATACTTGCGATCACTGGAGAAAGACATCATGGCATACTGTAAAAGACGGCGGCAATCACAACTACTGTAGAAATCTAGACAATGACCTGATTGGGCCATGGTGTATCATAAAAAACAACACTGATTACGGGTACTGTTTTTGGAAATGCACTCCAGCTGATTCAGAACACGAGGAGACTCCAACACCACCACTGACTGATACCGACAGTACGTCTACAAATGGATGATATTTATAATATCGAAGCTTTAATTGTAAATTTTATTAAAAAATACCTACTGAAAGCATATATTATGTAGAAGTTTTCATTCATCATCGTTACCTTGTTTTATTGTCAAAACTGATAGCAGAATTTTGGTATACAGTAGGATTTTTCTCATTCCTGATGGTTATTTACGAGTTATAGTTAAATTATAGTTAAAGTAAGGCCTTTAACTTTCTTGCCGTTAAAATTAAAGTAAGGCCCCTAACTTTTTTAAGTCTGCTGTTCAACTTTTTTACTTTAAACGTAAGTCTTGTAAAAAAATCCCGTTAGTTTTGTAGTATGTAAGTGGCGTCACTGAGGGAAGGTGGCACACTCCACACAAGGATTGTTTTTGCAACATTAGCTTAAGCTTACTAGTCATTTTAGTTGTACCTATTTTAGACTGTTTGGACATTGAAAATAACTGCTGGAAAGCTACCTTAGAGTGTGCAGGTGAGGACAAATATCGAGGGACCGTATCCACAACTGTCGACGGGGAAACTTGCGGTTACTGGAACGAATCGTACTATACAGTGAAGGACGGAAATCATAACTACTGTCGAAACCCAGACAAGGATTGGAAAGGGCCCTGGTGTGGTGTGAAGAGCCACACTGATTACGGCTACTGTTTCCGAACATGCAGTACAACAACAACAAAAACAAAAACAACAACAACAACAAAAACAACAACGTACAAGGAACCGACAAAATCACCGATCACTAATGACAATGGTAACCACTTGCAAGCACAATGATTAATAGTGGTGGTGTCGGGTTAAATAGCACTGCCAAAAAATTTTCGGCGAATCCCTATTTTAATTTGTTTACAGTTTTTGTTTTCCTTTAATTTTTTAATTACTGAGGAATGATCACTTTGAGCTTGTTTTGTACCGTATGTTTTGTACCGTATGTAAATTTTATTAAATATACATACGTTTCATTGTATGGTGACTTGTTTCATATGAAGTTTGTACTGACCACATCGTGGACGTCAAACTGCCGAGCTCGTCAGAAATCACATTTCTAGAAGTTAGAAAGTGCAAAATGTCCAAAAAAATAAAAACTGCAAAAGTGGGCTTCTGCGGACTGTCACTTCAGACTTATGAGGCCAAAATATATCCATTTTCTGGGCCTTGTGCCCGCTATCGCCAAGCTTTAGCACCAGCAGGCCCTAAGCTCCATTTTTTCCCTTATTTGCACCAAAATTGAATACATACCTCGAAAATAGAACAACTCAAGAATAGCTGATCACATTTAAGCCTAAGGAATATTGGTGTTTCAAAAAAAATTTATCAGTTAAAGTTAACTGATAATTTAACTGATTTAATTTCTTGGGATTAACTTTAACTTAACTTTAACTGAAATTATTTTGAGCCTTAACTTTAACTGATAACTTAACTGATTTATACTCCAAAAACTGATTTAAATCATTACTGATTTTATTTTCAGTTACGCGTCAAAACTGATTTTATTTTCAGTTAAACGTCAAAACTGATTTTATTTTCAGTTAAGCGCATGACTGAAAATAAAAATTCAGTTCAGCGTGTCACTGATTTAAAGAATTTCAGTTCTGCTGTGGGAATGTGACCTGAAATAGTGAAGGCAGACATATCGCACATAGTGATTCCCTTGAATGTGCACGTTGTTTGCTGATGTATTTCAGCCACATGTGGCTCATATTATGAAAGAAAATGACCGTCTCTTTTCAGTTTTGCAGCGCGGTACATGCACATTATTATCGGTAAAAACAGACCCAAAAAATAATTAAACATCGCGTAATCAGTTCATGGCATGCTTTTAGCTTCGCCCACAACGTGAGATTACGTCGTTAGTTAGTATGTCAATGAATACTACAATTTTGGATTTTTTTCATGCTTGCTGTGGGCTGAGGGCACCCTGAGTATATTTGACTATTTCAAAAATTACGTGTCCTGGCATCAATAATTATGAATTCTTGTCGAATACTAGTTTTAAGATGTTCGTTAATTAACTTTCAGAAAGAATCTGAATGTTTAAGACCAAATTTTTTCTGAGGTGTTCGCTGATTAGTTAGAAAATTTGAATATTGATGAGCAAATGTTTATAAAGTTGGAGCGCACTACAAATTGGCCCAAGTTGGTACTTGGTACCTTTCTTACCTAGTGGAATCAAGTCCGCACATGCTAATAAAAAATGATCAGGATTGTTTGTAAATCTAATTTATGAACATTACCTAATATACTTTTAAAACCAGAAAGACTTACAAAGTGGATTTTGAGTATAAATTTTGGATTCTAATTTTTCCAAAATTTTACCATGTAACTGAAATTAAAATCAGTTAAAGCTATCAGCTATCAGTTAAGTTAACTTAACTGATAACTTAACTGATAACTGATGTAATTTTTGCGCAAATAACTTAACTGATAACTTAACTGATTTAAAATTCTGTAACTTAAACATCCCTACTAAGGATGCATTACTGTTTGCTCAATAATACTCGGTACCCAATTACCATACATTAAATAGATTTTTTCGTAATTGTAAGATGGTAAGCAGCACTCAAGTATAGCAATTTATATACATTTAGATATATTCATACATATATATTTAAATGTTTGACTCTAGGTTTTTACTTGTGTTTTATATAGAACAATATATATATATATATATATTGTGTATGTATTATATATATATATATGTAGCGTTACTTTTGAGCTACGTACATATATACTGCGATAGTTTACATGATCGATAGGCCTTAAATTCCAGCCTTTGTTGGTTTTTCCATGGCAATAGTCGTCTGCCTATCATTAAAAATATGGTAATACTTTCAGCAGTCAGGATTTAAATCAAGATCGTAAAAAGGGAGAATCAATAAGACAATAACTAAGGGTACTATACAAAATGGATTTTGGATTAGCTTTAACTTTATTTTTCGCCATCAAATAACGCAGCGTCGGCCTAAGTGAATCGCCAAATACATAGCTTCAACTTTTATATTTGGTTCACCCAGAATGCATTAATGGCGCGCAAAAAATATAAAAATTAAATATAATATAAAAATTTTTATTCATCCCATTTATTACTTATCATGTTAAAACAATGCATTTCTTTTGGTCTATATTCATTCTGCAAAGTGTTATTTTGATTATTACAGTAAAAGTAGGGTAATGGAGTAGAAGTCAGGCTGAAAGTTGGCAAGCATGGGAAAACGCTAACGCTTGGTTCATACTTGTAGTATATTTATCGCTTTCTCCCTAAGTGATTGTGGAAAAAACTGCACAGCCAAATATGCCAATTTTTTGATGACGATAGTTGAGTCTCGCTTGTTCTTTAGCTCAAACGCATTTGTCAATTGTTGACAGCAGCTGACCGAAATTAGTCCTTGTCCCTGTTTTTGTGTCCTAAAGGACAAGTATGAACTGGCCTTATGATTATAAAGACAGACAATGGGGGTCTAATTAAAGGGCTGTCGATTAAGTCGAGCACTCGTATGTAGACTAATGTAAATATTGGCTACGTTGGAAATTTACTAAATTTTTCTGCAGCATATGAAAGTAAACAAAATGAGAGTCGAAATAAATGCTCACCGGTTATACTACTGGTTGACGTTTTTTAAGCACGACACGTTGTATTTAATTGGATGTGACAAATTTTGAGCGGCAATTTAAATTGTTTGACCCCCTAGTGCTAGTTTCAGGTGCATTTAAAGAAGCCCGCGTCATTTTTTCAAAAAATAACAAACAAAATGTTAACTTGGCTTGTAAAGAAGGAAGGCCAGTGTTGGATAAAATTTAATTGACATTAATCTCAGAAATTATACATGTAAAACGTATCCTTATCCTTTACTGTTTCAGGTTAGTGAAAATTCAACAAGGAGTGAAGAAGGAGTACGTAAATTTAATATTATCAAGAGTACATAATCGTGTCTCACTCTCTATCCGAAGTCTTCAAAATATATAAGATAAAACATCTCTATATTTACTATTTAAATCATTATACTGGAGGCGAGCTCCTCTGCTAATTAAAGAATGGCACAGTATTAAGGCTTGAGTGTCAATATTCCAGAGGGATATTTTAACGCGGCCATTATTTGCG
>JASANF010012935.1:0-21751 GCA_030248245.1 Trissonchulus sp. WLG1_4 | reverse complement strand
AAAGACAAAAGCAAAGAACACAAAGCCAAAGAGTTGTAGGGGTCTGGGGGCGGTAGCTCCCAGAAAAAATTTGGGGAAATTTTTGATTTTTAGGCCAAATTTGGTCAATTGGAGACGTATCGGAAATTTTTTTCGGCCAGACCATAAAAACCAAAGGGGGGGACCCTTGTGTAAAATTTCAGTCGGAAAAAATTTCGGGGGTGGGAATTCTCCCCATCCCCCCCCTGGCTACGCCCCTGATACTCGGTATTCGATTCAACCTTCAAACGAAATAACTTATAATATGTGGTATGTGCGCTTATATAACATATATCTCAGCCCCTCTTTCGTTCATACGTATATAATATACCATTGCCTCTACCGCATAAGTTAACTACTTTCTCTCTGTTTCTTACAAACAGCTGCAGCCAAATGTGTGACGTCATTACAGCTCTGAGTTATATTTTTTCTAGCGTCTCGTTATATACGTATACATATATGTCATTTATATAGGTATTAAGTCAAATTATATATATCAAGTCATTTATCACGTTAACTCTTATCTTTTGTCCAACTTGTACTCCAGCATGTTGTATGTGTTATTCATTCATTCGAACTTCGTTAATGTTTTGTTAAACATAATTTAATAATGCTATGTATTGTCAGTTGTCTCTCACGTACATAAAATATTCTATATATACATATATATATATTATATATATATATATTATATATTATATATATTATATAATATAATTATATTAAATTATATTATAATTAATTATAATATATTATAATATTATATATATTATATATATGTATATTATATATATATAATATATATATATATATATATATATATATATATATATATATATAACTGGTGGTGAAGTCCACAGACATGTATATAACAGCACAATAAATTTGGGTTCCCCTCCCTCTGTGCAAATCCCTACTTCTCCTGAACCGAGTGAAATTTTTACGCTCCCCCAAAATAAATTCAATTGTGTCATTTTTGGTAGCATCTTTTTTCCATCCCCGCGCAACGTCGCGAATGACCTGCCTGTTTTTGACTTGTTTTTTTTTCATTCTGAACTCTGAAGTGTCTTACATATATACCCCTTTAAAGCCAACAGGCTATTGAGTAGAAAGAAATTGTTGAGTGCTATATATATATTGTTTTTCTGAATTTATGAATGTTTTTCTTATTTTGTAAATTGTTTGCTTGTTTTAGGGTTCACCTTTTATTCTGATGCTAATTGCTTGACGTTACATAGCTATCTAGCTGTTTTAACTGCCCAGTTTTACTCTATTTCTTTCTGACCCGTCTGTTTCTGACTTTACTGCTAACTGCCATGGCAGAAGCACACGCTGCCGCGGCCCTGAGTTTTAGCGTGACCCATGAAGGGGTCAATATTTCCTATGACCAGGAATTGCTATTGGACATTTGGCATTCCGTACAGAGGTCGTACAAGCGACGTGTGGGCAAGTTTAAGGTTGGTTTGGTGCTGCTTTTGTATTCATTTTGCACGGAGGTGGATCTAGGGAAGGAGGCTTAAAATTTGCTTCAAACGGCTAACATTTTTTTAGGCGGATCATGAAAAACAAATGAGTAAATAGAAAATCCTAGATATAGGAGGACACTCTTTAGATATTGTATAATGGGGGGCGGCGTGGTTCTTTTGTACCTGTTGTATGACAGTTGTGACGGTTGCACATTTTTCGGTTGGCCGTATTTGCGTTTAGAGTAGGCGTTATGCATTTTCGTTTTCTCCTCTGATCACCCTCTTTAAGATACCCAACTTGGCTAGGATAGAACTGAAGTTTCAAAGTCCCTCCACTTTCAAAACTTGCTGAATAAATTGCCAAAAAATGTATATATATGTTTATTTGCAGAACTCCTTCTACGCCGGCATCTACCCCGCGTCCCCGGCGAGCCTGGTGTTCACGATGGTGGTGGTGACGGGCATGGTGCTGATCGGACGGGACCTCACGCTGGGGCTCGTCACCTGGGCACACGCCAAGCTGTTCGGGTCAGTCAGGGGTCAAAGGTCATATTTTGGGGGCAGTTTTTGTGTGAGATTACTGGCTTATGCTCGCCCGAGTCATTTCGTCTCTGAGTGGGTTAAGGTGGCGCTCCGAATAACTTCTATAACTTTATTATCTTATAAGTCGACGTAGGTTCTAGCTAGAATGAATTTCGTTTAAATATATTGAAGCCTGTTACAAAGCTCCGTTTCTGAGTAAGTTTCACGTGCCTGCTGCCTTGTTCTGATTTTTTATCACCGATTGAAAATTTCAATTTTCGCTAAATGCGCATAATTTTTCAAACGGCATAACTGAGCGAAACTTTGTTCAAATTTTGCGATCTATAGCTTAAACTGTAGGTAATTACGTTGCCGAGGTGTATCTTTTCTTATAATTTTAATCCAAATATTTTGGCTCAAAATACACTAGTTTTTCTAAAATTGGTCAACTTGAAATCGCTGCAAAATTTCACCAAAAACAGAAATCAACATTTTCGAAGAAGTTACACCTGAATCTACTTATTTTCTAACTTTAAGTCAAATTTCACAATGAAAAAACGACATGGAGGAGAGCTATCACGATTCAAAAAAGGCTATTGCCGATCAGAAAAATCTGAGGTTTGCCCACACAAACGACAGTGTCAAAAAATAGAGCGTATTTTTTTATGCAAATAACCATTGAGAAAAGTTGGAGAAGCCAAAAAGTAGCTAACGAAAAATTAGCTTGAAAAATAGTGCATTTTTGTCAATATCGCTCAACGTAATTTAAAAATTTTTTACAAATGTTTGCCTACACAAAAGAATTTTTAAAAAGTTGCAGTCACCTATTATCTGCGGAAAACCGTTATCAAAAGTAACAAAAGCCATATACAATTTTTCGGAAAATCGATTTGAAGATTTTGCCATATCAGAATTCAAGTAAAAAAATCAATTTCAACAAAACTACATGTTATGTATATCAAACGAAAGCTAACTCACTGCTGAACAACCTTTCTTCAAGAACAAGGACCTGAAAACGTGACTGAAAACTTTTACTGCCCAAAGTCAGTTATTCGGAGCGCCACCTTAAGGAAACGGCACCTTTTTGGCATGAACGACCCAATGCTGTGGCCAAACACCAGAACGTCTTTGTGCATTACGTTTAATCTACTACATCATATAATTATAGAGTTGACGAATCTGAGTCTAATCTAATCCCACTGAATCTAATCCCCTTAATCCCCTTTTTGTTGTGTCTGTTGCAGGGAGGGCAGTTTGATTTCGTTGACGGTTTGCTCGCTGCTGCTGTCAGTGGTCATTTGGCTGCTGCTGATCCAGACCATTCGGGTGGCCATCAAGCTGCTGCTGTGCTACAAGGGATGGATGTACTCCCGGGCCACTGGGCCCACGCTCGGCTCGAAGCTGTTTCTTGTCAGTCTGGGCCCATACATTGTATGAGAGTGCGAGGGGGGGGGGCAAAAAAATCGAGAACCTGCGGGGAGGGTCCGTAAAATTTGGGCAAAATTTAGAAAAAATGGCACTTGTTGGCGAAATTTTTAGAAAATTTTGCAAAATTTAGGGTCCCCAAAATTTGGACACCGTTACATTTATGTATGGGCCGGAGGACTTAGCAACAATTGGAAACTGGGAGAAATGACACTCACTGAGACTATAGAATATATATTTTATTTTAATCTTTCATTAATTAACTAATAAGAAATAATTTAATTTCATTTTATATCTTGATAAGCTTGCTCTTATAGTGAGTTGTTTTTCAGTAACCAAGTGTATTAAGAGGCGTTGAGAGTCTACTTCTGGAAAGGGTTATAGTCGGTATGGGTCCTAAGACCGATTGTTTTGCCCATTGATCGTGCAGCTAAAGCAATAGATAATTTTTGATAGATCTATGCAGAGATTATTGTGAAGTTTAGTTATCCAAAAAATGAGCCGAAACGATTGTGTTTTTTACTGCAACACTGATTAAAATTCTCCCAACATTGACATTTCACGAAATATTTTCGGCTAAAAACCTATTGGGGGACCGGGGAAATGAAATCGACTTTTTATTTTTTTATTACTTCATATAACTTATTTGTTTCTGCCAAATTTGTATTTATTGTTTATTTTAGATGGTGGTGAAGGTGTTATTCCGACAACGACCTATGCTATACAGCTTTCAGGGTTCTCTGCCAAGACTTCCCCTTCCTTCTCTGCAGCAGACACTGGACAGAGTATGTGATTGCTGATTTGCTGCAATTAGGGGGCGTATGTATTCTCAAAATTACCTGCAGGTAAAGTTAGGCTAACTTTACCCACAGGTAAGGTGAAGGGATATAAAGTCGTATTCTCAAACAATGACTAAAGCCAATGTGATAGCTAAGATTACCTTTAATGTATATTCGGTCCAGAAAATTGCGTTATCTTGTTCCGCAGCTAAAGTTAATTTATTGTGCAAATTGTAAACCTCTACCGTCGACGTAATAACCTTGTTTTTAATTTTAACTTTACCTTTACCCATGGAATTAACTTTACCTTCACCTTACCTGTGGGTAAAGTTAGCCTAACTTTACCTGCAGCTGCTGGTAATTTTGACAATACGGCCCTAGATTTCGTATTAAAAAGTTGAATGAGTGAGCTGTGCAGATGTTCGAATGTTGTAGCAGCAAACATTGCATTTTACTCTTAGACACAAGTGTATTAATGTGAACTCTAGAGCATAGATGTACATAAAAGGGGGTAGGGGGGCGTGTCCACCCCAACCCTTCGGAGGTGGGGAACGTCACTTACTTTCAGAAGCAGACAGCCCTTCTCCTCAACCCCGCATTCACCACCTGATGGCAAGAAAAGTGTCCCAAAAAAAACTGCTAAATTTTAAAATTTAAAATTTCAAAACAACCAGGACTTTCTCTCGTCTCTCCGGCATCTCTGCTCTTGAGTTTTTGCTTGACTGTACGCCTGCTGTTTAGCCATCTAGATTCGCTCGATGATCGACTACCGATGTTCGTCAGATACTCGGATCTGTCAGCAATGCCTATTAGTAATTATGTAGTTAATAGTTAATGGCTAAAAGTTTATAGTTAATTAGTTAATAAAAAGTTAATTACTAGTTAAGCTTTCAGAGCTTGAGTTTAAGTTTTTCTTTAGAACTTAATTTTTAAGTTTCAAATTTTAGCACTTGAAATCCATGCATCCGCTGCTGAGTGAGGAGCAATATGAACGCATGCGAAGACTGTCGGATGAATTTCTGCACAGCATCGGGCCTAAGCTGCAGCGATATCTCATGCTGAAATCCTGGTTCTCGTCCAATTATGTATGGCAGCAATCTTTTTTTTTTAATTTTCTTTATTTTTTCGGTCGGGGGGGGGTCGAAGTTGCGGCCTAGTCGAAATGTCACTTAGTCCTACTTTCTAGTCGCGCTAACCTGAAAACCAGAGTCTGGTAGCGGAGGTTGAATGAACTGAAGTCAAGCTAGATTAATTTATAGTCGCAATCACACATGTGCAGCTGAGAAAATTTGGGGGGATAGCTACGGGAACTTTTCAAAAAATGGCACATGTAGGGGGTGATAGCTAATCGGAGGGGTAGAGCAGGGTCAGGTTTGGGGGGGAGCATTTTCCCCTCTCCGCCCATATATGGTTGCAATGTCAAACATGGCATCATTGTGAAAAATATTATTATCAATCAGTTTTATTTGGTGTTATTATGATATCGGAGTAGTAGCAAACTTACAAGCAAATTTCAATTACTACGATGTCTAAAAACTTGGAACATGATTCAACTTAAAAACTAGTAATTTGAAAATGACGTTGTATCGTAACACGTCTGGTTTGTAGTACTCTAGTTTAAACCACAATTTTACGTAGTAGTACTTTTTGATCGGCGGCGGGGGGGAGGGGTGCATTACTGTCACATTAAAATAATTTTATTCCCGTCACTGGTGTATGCAGTTTCAATTTTAAACCATTTCTTCCTTATTTCAGAAAACGCCTCTGCATGTGTTTTTTTCAGAGATCTTCGCCCCCTACGTTTATAGGGACACTCTATATCAATCTAGTATGTCGTGTGTGTGTGTGTGTTTAGATATCCGACTGGTGGGAGGAATACGTCTATTTGCGCGGCCGAAGTCCGATCATGGTCAATTCGAACTATTATGGAATGGTAAATAAAATACTGGCATATTTTTGGGCCAAATTTCACGAGAGAGGAGGGGGGCTGCCGATAACAATGGGGGAGGAGCAAAGTCACGATAAATCATTTTTAGGCGAAAAATGGTTTTTATAACTACTGTAGCTTTTCTGATACCAGATTTAACAAAAATGGACACAAAAACTACACAAAGCGACATCGCTAAAAAGTCGTCAAAACGTTGTTTCGGAAGCGCTAGAAATCGACCAGTAAAATAATATGTGATAGTATACTTTTTTGTATGTATTGAAAAATGTGTGATTTTGCTCAAACTGTTGTTTTTCACACTTTCACGTTGTAATTATATTATAACAGTTTTAATGTAAAGGCAGCTTTAATATTATAACAGTTTAATAATATGCTCAATATATATTGTAAGCGCATATATTTGTATACATACGCATATTTCAAATTATATAAGTACCCACAGTCGTTCAGTTGAAAATGAAGATTGTATTTTACAGTACCTACGTACTTAAAATTTCATCAAGTTTTCACTGTGCCGTCTGAAGCATTCTGTCTGTACGTACGTATAATACACAGTATGTAAAAGTTTTTATATGCTAAGTTTTAATATTATGTATTTGTGTAATTTTTGTGTTGCATATTTCGTAATATTCTGTCGTATTAAGGTGGTAGTGTCGCCAAAGCAGTTTTGCTCATAGGCTGCAAAATGAGAACTTTTTGCTTTAAAATTGTACGTTCACTGAGAAACTAGTGAAATGCCATATGGTGTCAAATAAATACTGCCAGACACTAGACTACCAATATCTACCAATATTTTTAACCAATCACCATTTGTGAGCCAGACATCACACAATAGAGACATAAAAGTTCAAAAAATCAAGCCAGATATCAGATTGGCCAGCTTATGATGTACATGTAATGTTTTGACGCACAATTTTTTGCCACAAATAAGACAAATGAAAAATGAAGGTTCGTTTTTCTTTTGATTTTAAAATAAGTGTCTAAATTTTTCACAATTTATCATTATTGCTGTGAGTACTTTACAGGTTACGCACAGTTTCACAGTTCAAACAGGCATTACTCCACAACCACTCAAGTAATTTGCACAAAATTTTGTGTGTATAAACTAGAGCATATGTGCTTTTACTTTACTGTAAAGAATCTGAACAAAAAGTATCTTAATTGTGACGAAATTATCGAATGTGAATAGGTTTTCAAAACGTCATTTTTCCGACTTTGCGACATCACTGCTAACTGTATGCTGCATCAATTTTTCTGAAACTTGGCAAAAATATTTGCCTTAAAACATATTTTTAGAATATATAAAGAACAATGACCTACCTTTCACTAAAAAAGTTTTATAGTCGCGCAAAATCGACTGCTTTCGCGACACTAGCCCCTTAATTAAAAAAACGAAAAAAATTTCTTTGAAAAAGTGTTGAAATAACATTTTGTCGTGAAATTGTTAGTGAAACTAGTCACGTGAACCGTTCGTCAACTTTCCTTTGTTTGACGAGGCTTGACTAAAACACCCAGTAGCAATTCTTACTTACAACCGTATGTCCGCTCAGCCGGCAAAATTACGAAATAATCACGCCACCAGAAACAAAGTGTGAATATTGACTGTTTGTTTGACAGGACACCCTCCTGTGTCGCCCCACCACCATTCAGACGGCCCGAGCTGCTAACGTGATTGTGGCTTTGCTGGAGTTCCGACGATTTATTGATCGAGAAGCACTGAAACCTGTAATTTTTTGTTTTTATTTTATTTTATCTTAATTTTTTAATATTAGGAAATGTTATTATGATTTAGACCAATTTATAAGGGATTTCTTTGTCTGAAATCAAATTTAGCAGATTAGATTAATTTTAACTGATTTGTTTATTATACGTTATCAAAAAAACTGATGTTGTGAAACTACGGTAGGAATAAGTTTCGAGTTCAAAAAATGGCAACTTTTAATTCCGTCAAAACAAACGCTGAATCACTATAGATTTCATACCACATAACTTTTACTTAAATCCTTTTAGTTGAATCAAATTATTAAAGCTGTCAAACGGTATGCGTTTCCGGCTGAAAAACTTCAGAAAAATGAAATTAGCAATTTTATGTTCTGATTCATTTGTTGACGTAACAAATCATTTGGTACTATCTTTAGAATATCGAATACGGTATTCACTTCATTAAAGTAGTTAATGTTAATAAATTTAATGAGTTATTCGTTGTCATTACTTTTTAGTTGATGATTTTTGGCGTTCCATTGTGTTCCTATCAATACGAGCGGATGTTCAATACCTGCCGAATCCCAGGAGTTGAAACTGGTATGAATTCATAGTATGTAGTAATAAGTAATTATTTATTTATCAAAAGTAGTTCGATTGTGCGAAATTCAATGACCGTTATTCACAAACGTTGTTTAATTTTCAATATAGTATCATTTTCATTACCACAGGGACAAACAAAAATCTGAAAATAATTGTGTGGAATGGATATTGTGTTTACGGCAAAATATTCTCAACCTGTTTATGTCAAAAAAATTAGGTTAAGTCTGATCAAAATGTTTTCTATTAAGGGGGTAGTGTCGCGAAAGCAGTCGATTTTGCGCGACTATAAAACTTTTTCAGTGAAAGATAGGTCATTGTTCTTTATATATTCTAAAAATATGTTTCAAGGCAAATAATTTCGTTAAGTTTCAGCAAAATTGATGCAACGTACAGTTAGCAGTGAAGTCGCAAATTCGGAAAAATGACGTTTTGAAAACCTATTCACATTCGATAATTTCGTCACAATTATAAAACTTTTTGTTTAAATTGTTTTTACAGACTAAAAGCACATATGCTCTAGTTTATGCGCACAAAATTTAGTGCAAATTGCTTGAGTGGTTGCGGAGTAATACCTGTTTGAACTGTGAAACTGTGCGTAAACTGTATAGTACTCACAGCAATAATGATAAATTGTAAAAAATCTAGAAGCTTATTTTGAAATCTAAAGAAAAACGAACCTTTATTTTTAATTTTTCTTATTTGTGACAAAAAATTGCGCGTCAAAACGTTACATGTACTTCACAAGCTGGTCAATCTGATATCTGGCTTGATTTTTTGATCTTTTATGCCTCTATTGTGTGATGTCTGGCTTACAAATGGTGATTGGTCCAAAATATTGGTAGATATTGGTAGTCTAGTGTCTGGTAGTATTTATTTGACATCATATAGCATTTTACTAGTATCTCAGTGAACGTACAATTTCAAAGCAAAAAGCTCTCTTTTTGCAACCTATGAGCAAAACTGCTTTGGCGACACTACCACCTTAATTGACTAGAAGCATTTTATAATGATGACTCGACTTTATAATAATGAAAAAAATGAGGTCTATTTTTACTTGTCATTATAGCTAGATAGCTAGGTTTCCCAGTGTTGGGTCAGAGAAGCCCCCCTTTACATTCAGAATTTGTCGAAAGTCTGATAATCCCCTTAATCCCATTTTAATCCCTTTTTCATCACTATTCAGATCACATTCGTCACTGGGACGTGGCCAACCACATTGCAGTGCTGCACAAAGGCTGCTGGTGGAAATTGCCCATTCACAATGGACGACGATTGCTGAGTCCCGTGGAACTCGAAGAGTGGGTTAAGGGGATTATTGTGGGATTAGCGAAAGTTGCATTATGCCTAGTTCATACTTGTCCGTGTCCGTAAGCTAGCGCAAGAAAACCACTACATATACATTATACATCGATAATTTTTTGCGCATTTATAGACAGTTATTGCGAGTCTAGCTTACATACCCAAAATTGGCAGTTGACTGCTGTAATAAATGTTGTGCAACAGCTGATCAAACTTTTTGCTTACGGACAAACGGACACGCTTACGGACAAGTATGAACTAGGCTTCGGCCTTACACAAAATGGTATCAGCTGTAATTAGCGAGTTAGTTAGCAGGAGTGGATTTAACGGATTAGTAGAATTAGCGATTTAGTAGAATTAATATTAGATTGCAATAACTAAAGCCGTGTTTCAAGACCAGAAGACACCAAAAAAAAAGTTTCCCGCTAATGTCTGGATAAGGTTTTTGGTCAGACGTTATTGTGCAAAAAATAATTTTGGCATTTTTCTTTTTTGTGTTTTTAGTTCGCTGATAAAAATCGTAGCTGCGGATGAGAGGCCTCAGTATGGCGAGGAAAAACTAGGCGCATTGACTGCTGGACTACGGTGAGAATTGTGTTTTTTTTCAATATATTTTTTTAGAATCTTTGATAATTTTTTTATTAGATTCAAACAGCATGCAGTTGGGGGTTTTAGAGATGACGACGATCCAGAGTTTTGCATCAGGGTATCCGGATGCATACATGTAACGGGGTCAAAATTTGCGGGGGGCCTCTCCGGCCAAATTTTGGGAACCCTTCCCCCTCGTCGACCAAAAATACCCCTAATTTAGCAAAATTTTATTAACGAAGTGCCATTTTTTACTGATTTTGCCCAAATTTCGGTGACCCTTTTCGAAAAAAAGGGGAAAAGGACTTGGAGTGAGCGATCTTGGCAATTTTTTTGGCTTCTCTACCACGTCATATTTTTTATTGTAAAAAACGGTCGCTATTGATGAAATTATTAAGAAAGTTTCACCCAAAGTTTACCAGAAAGCGTTAAAATTACTGCTTTTTCGGACTAGCAAGGTGAAAATTGCGTCTGTTTTGGGAAAGGGGGTGAAAAAAATCACTAGGCTTAGCCTCAGACCCCTGAATTGGGTGCGATCATTGATTTTGTGCACCTGGAAACCGATTTTTAAAATTTAAATTAAAGCCGTTTAAATTTTTTTAAATTCTATAAATCTAAGGCCAATTTAGGATTAGACGATGAAGCAAGACTGTCTGACGAGACTTGGTCTAACAAAACTTTGGGGCTTGGGCCTGTTCCTTCGCTGGATGAACGGGTTAATTTTAATCGGACTAAACGGTTTAAAAATTACATTCCAAAACCTCCGGATTAAACGGACTTAAATTTTAACGCGCTGTGTTTTATTCAGACAAAATTATACATGCTAATGTTAAATCCGTTTAGTCCACTAGTAGTTTACGAACGGGTTCAGACCAAAGTTAGGCCGCTGATTTATTTTAACTAGTTTAGTCTCTTTAGTCCGATATTATTCATTCCTAAACCTGGACTAAAGATTAAGTCCAGTCCGTTTAATCCGGTAAAGGAATGGCCCCTTTGTCTATTGTCTATTTTCAGCGTTCCCTGGGCGAATGTCCGCAAGCAGTATTTCCGTCGCGGCGCCAACAAAATTGCCCTGGACACGATCGAGCGAGCAGCATTCGTGCTCGTGTTGGACGATGTCAGTTTTGATTACGATCCGGTAAGGCTGGATTCATTCATTCATTCTTACAGTCGTATGTCCGTTCAGCCGGTTATGAAATATATCTCGTCGCATAACAGATATGCACAAAAGCAATCGGTGCGGGCGCGATTTTTTATTTATTTTTGAAGGGTATTATTTTGTCGGCAGAGTATGGCTAAAAAAAGTTAGGGGTCATACATTAACTTTAGCTTTAACTACAAAAACGTTAAAGGTCTTGCTTTAACTTTTACTTTACTTAAATTAAAACACCCTTACTGTAACTTTAACATTAAAGTTATTTAAAGAAGTTATATAAAAGTCATTGATTTTGGGCTTACTTTAGCTTTAACTTAAATTACCGCCTGACCCTTACTTTAACTGTAACTTTAAATTAAATGAAAGCCTTGGCCCTACTTTAACTTTAATGAACATGGTCTAACTTTTTGCCCTACGGCAGAGGGAAGCCCGAGCCTGACGAGTTTGTAGAATAGGACTTATCAACTATGATAATTTTACTGATTATACTTAATAACTTATAGTCGTATACTCGTATGTCCATCCAGCCGACAAAATTACTAAATAATCACGCCATAAATAATTGAGCTTATACTTATACTTTATTTTATACACTATTAGTGGCATGCTCATTTGTAATTTTGCCGGCTAAACTGACATAGTACGACTGAAAGTATGAATCGCCCTGTTACACTACCCCTTTCCAGTTATGCGACCAACCAAGCGGCAATTAATTTCAGCGTAGTATATTAAGTATATGCAGTGTGATCAGTCAACTATATTTTTTAATCTAATCCGCACCGTCAAATTTAGTTTGGCTGTACTTGAATATTAACTTAAATTTAATCCGCTCAATCCATTTTTTAGAATATACTTACATGTCTCTAAATTTAATCCGCTAAATCCGATTTTTTAGAACAATATACTTACATATTGTCAAATTTAATCTTTCTAAACCCACACTTTTGGACTATAATTTTTTGTTTGTAATGTTTAATCCGCTAAATCCACTTTCTTGGATTATAATTTTTAACTTTTTGATTTTGTTTTTAGAAGGATTCAGAGAAGTTGGACCACTGGGCTCACTGTCTGCTGCACGGGCGAGGCTACGACCGATGGTTTGACAAGTCCTTCAATCTGATCGTGGCTCCCAATGGTCGAGTAAGCGTGCTCCATTTAGGGTCGATTCATACTTACAGCCGTATGTCCGTTCAGCCTGCAGATTGACGTCACTAGCAGCCCAGTGCAGTGGATCAGCCAGCGCCTGTGACGTCATTATTTCGTCATTTTCGGACATAGGGCTGTGAATCGAGCCTAATACTTACAGCCGTATGACCGTCCCGCCAGCAAAATTACGAAATAATCACGCCACAATCTGGTCAGATACACTATCAGTGGTGTGAATTTTTTGCGTAATTTTGCCGGCTGAACGGGCATAATACGGCTGTAAATATCAGGGTTTTTTTCAAAATAGGATTTCATCATTCTGGCGTCATTTTTAAACTCCTGTCGTCATTTTTATTTTTCGTTCGTCAAAATTAAATTATGGCTTTACAGTACCGTTGCGCTGCAGCAATATTGCTAGTTAGCGTTATCTTACAGTGGCATCCCGAGAGAAAATTTTCGGCTAAAATTTTAAAAAATCAGCATTTTTATAAAGTTGAATTGGTTTTATGCCGAAATTTTGGCCAGAATTTGTTGAAATCTGCGTTTTTTGGCAAATAAAGGTGTAAATTGCTATTTTTTTGACAGGGGGTTCAAAATTTAGTAGACCGATGGGAAGGAAGGGGGCGGGAGAGGGGTACCCAAAGTTTTTGTGCTGTTACATGTATATATGCTTGTGCTCGATATACATGGAGTCTCAGTCTGAGGTGGCTTGTCCCGGATTTTTCAAAATTTCAGGGGATCTTGTCCCGACTTGAACTCACAACGGCCTAAAAATGAGATTTTTTTGCAATTTTTGTAGCTTTTTGCTCATTTTTAAAGCACTCTGGGGCTAATGAGTGAGTTTTCGGTCACCTTTTTCAACTTTGAGGAGGGTTTGCTTGTCCGGAATCTCAAATCTTGGGGGGAGCTTGACTTGCCCCCCAGACCTGCCTTGTGTCCCGAAGATTTCGATAAAATTTTAAGTAAAAAAATTAGGAGGGCCATGACTTTTCGATTTTTTGCAATAGTGCTTAAAATGCACTTTTTTGCAATATTGTTCGAACATAATATATACTAATTTTGTGGCATAATATATATACATACATACATACATACACACACATACACGAGTAAGCCGCCAAGGAAACGGAACCGGAACCCCCTTCAAAAAGACCCTATATTTTGCAATATTTTCAAAAAAATTTTTTGTTTCCTTTTACTCACATTTTTTATATGCAACCTTTCTATACACTTTTGACTTTCTATACACTTAAATATACACTTTTGACATTATTTTAGTATTTACAGTAATTTAGCACTTTAATTGACAGTGCAAACGCAAAATCAGTGAGCCACAGGTTGCAGGGGTCTGGAGGCGGCAGCCCCCAGGGAAAATTGGAGATTTTTTCAATTTTTAGGCCGAATTTGGTCAAATCAGCATCAATATCTGCTCAAAATCTGTCGTCAAAGCTTCGCCATTTTTATTTTTTGAACGTCGTTTTTAAGTTTCATTTCTGCAAATAACGCCATTTTTGACCAAAAAAAACCTAGGCTAAAAGGCTAAAGTAGATTTGCTCGAGCTAGTGTTAGTGTTCTGGCGGACAGAATCCAGGGACAGAGAAAAGAATAAGAAATTGGAGCAGTGCAGAAAAAATACAGCAAAAGCTTGGGTAAAAGAATGTTGCGGAAAAAAATACGTGAGCAATAGAAAAGTGAATTTCATTGAAATGTGTTCAATGAAAAAACATTAATTCTTTGGAAGAAATACGTTAAGAGTTATATAATATGTTTATGATGACCAGCGTTCGACTGTTAAAAAATCTAATGGTCGCCATTGAATTAAACATTATTTTTTTAGCAAGTGTTTGCTACTTTAATCAAGTGATTGTTTGCTTCATTTTGTAAGATTTTAATTCATTTTTTGCTTATGTTTTCAGTGCGGTGTCAATGCCGAGCACTCATGGTGAGTTGTTTTATGCTACTTTTGTTTATTTTTTGTCAATTGAAGTTTTTTTAGAATATTTCAAAGTTTAGGAAATTTGAATGGTCATCTTCAGTGCTGTGATGTAATGTAGTGCAAATTGTTGGTATTGTTATTATGAGTTATCCAGTGGAATGCGCTAAAATAGGTTTACTTGAGTCTGAGCCTGAACACCTTAGTTTTTAGTTTGCTGCTGTACTGAAGTCTTTACACACTTCTTAGACGACTTCATAGAAAATAAAAAAGACAACTACTGCGCGAATCTTGATTGGTGCACCACCCTAAAGGAGTAATTTCTAATAAAATTTAATTACTGAAACAACGCCGTAATATTATAGGACTTGTACATTGACTTGAAACTTCCACTGTAAAGATTAGGTCAATGCTCTAAAAAATTGACGTTTCATCTACTTCGAAACTAAAGCCAATTCAGTCTAGATGCAGTATACCTCTTGAGTCAACGCCTGAAAATATGGCTGAAAAAAATTCCTCTGAAAGTCGGTTATTTAGAGCACCGACTTGATTTGATTTAAGAATTTAAGTCTGAGATCGTGGTTTCAGCTAAATCAGTGTGTAAACTGTAAGCTAATCCTCAGTTAAACCGATTTGGTGCAGTCCACCGAGTATATTCATTCAGATTCAACTACTTATTTTATTTTTATTAAGTTTTTGGTGAAGATAAAGTTGTGTTTTTAGGATTTTATTTTTTAGCTTTTATTTTAGCTATAAATTTTTATTTGCCTGCCTGCCTTTGGTTGATATTCTTTATCAGTTATATAATTGCTAAATATTACATTTCCGCGTACCATTTTTTCAAGAATTCTAATTGGAAATGGCAAGCTTTGAAAGCAACCGATATATATATGCTACGTTATATTGAGCAAATAGGTTTTATTAGCCCAGCTGAAGATATCTTAAGTTGAAAAATGTTATAATATTAATTTTTATTTAATGAGCAATTAAGTAAGTGTGGAAATATACATTATTTATTTAGCATATTATTATAGATCAGCAAATAGTAGTCACTAGGATGTTTCTGTAATAGCTATAAACCTCAGATACATTAACGACATAGTAAACAAAAAAGTAAAAAGTACAATGAAATTGAATAAACAACCTAGGGTTAATATTCTTTTTTCTGATTAGTGACACATTTTTGTGGATTGAGTGACACTTTTGCACATTTTTTCTAAAAAACGTGTCTCAAAAGTATGAGCCAATTTTTATTAACGAATTAGTTCGAATTCAAACTTTGCCATATTTATCATGATTCTTGACTTGTTAAACTTGTTTCAAGTAAGCCTGGACATATTTTTGCCCACAAAGCCCCGAACATGAGACTGTGGGAAACATGTCATTCCCAATAAGGTCAAAAACTTTTTTAACAGCGGTGAAGGTGCTCCCTACTAAAAAAAGTCTGATCTGATCAAAAATAAGTGAAAAACGATCCCAACGGTCCTATTTTTAGAAATATGATCAATTCAATCAGTTAATAATATTCAATTAATTCAGTTTCATCAAAATTGTTTCTGGTGAAAATAGTAGCAGTTGATCTGAAAATTTGGTATTTCCGTGGAAAATAGGTTTAAATATTAGTATAGTATGTTTGTGAAATACGCATTTTTTTCTGAATCATTATTATTTTGTGTTTTGAACAAAAATTTATTTTTTTATAAATTGATGAAAAATTTTGGTGCTTCCGTCTGGTTTGAAATTCTAGCATATTTTAAAAAAATTCTGGGTCAAGAAATCAAAATGTGTATATATAATAGTATAATATTATTTCTCTTATTTTTGATCAGATCATATTAATTTTTATTAAGTTATTTATTATTGATTTATTTATTAATATTTATTAATTTTGCTCAGATAACTTGTGATTTCCTTTCCAGGGCTGACGCTCCCATAATAAGTCACGCCATGGAATTTGGTTTCGCTTGGGAAAGGAAGTGGGGGTAAATTTTGGTGGTAGTCTGATTTTTATGTACTAAATTAGGACTTAAATGTATACTAATGTTACTAAAAGCTTGCTAATTAAACTACTTTATTAAAATTTTAGTAGTTTTTTGGCAGCTAGTTAATGTGATTTAGTGAGTATACATATTTATACGTTTTATGTGTTTGAAATTAATATTAAGCAGCGTTTGCTTGCAAATCCAGGCCTTAAGCAAATAATAATTTGTTGGATTTAGATTAGAATTAGTAGGTTTTGTATGTTTTGCTGTTGTGTTTGCTTTTTTGTATGTTTCTCTGTTTTTTCATTGTTTTAGTATTCTTTTTTGTGCGCTTTCTATTTGTACATAACTATTCCATTCCTAGCAAAAAGTACTCATTACTTCTAGCTATCCCATTATTTGTAAAATACTAATTTGTTTCTATACTAAGTGTTCTTAACTATGTAATTGTGATTGTTTTTAGGGATAATTAAGAGACTTTTGCACTTTTGTAGTATTTATCATATTGTGATAATAATATTACATTATAGTAGTAAAACTTTATCTAGTGACGGTCGATTCATGCTTACAGCCTTACATCAGTGTGATTTGAACAATTGCTAAAAAATCACTTCCTATGTTCATGGAAATTTGCTTCGTGAGCTACCTTCAAAACATTCTGGGGGGGGGGTGACGGACCTGTCTGTTGGGGGTGAGGATGCCTTCTGGGGGAGGGGGGGTGAAGTGAAAACCCCCCCAACCCCTCCCCCCCACGCCCATGTATGGCCGTAACTTTATTGTTTTTTGTGCCTAACTTATTAAATAGACGTATACACGGCTGTGAGTACGAATTGACTTTGATTAGTTGGTTATTAGAAACATTTTGCATCTTTTTAGGTTGTTTCTTTCTTGTTTCACTCATACTTTTTTATATCTTAGGCAGATTGGATTTAGATGTTTTAGATCACAGCCAGCAGTAAAGTCTGACCAAAAAAAGTGCTGGACCCCGAGACAAAAAGAAACGCGCGATTTTATTCATTGCGAAAAGAACGAATTGCAAGCATCAACATTTACGGCGAGTAGTCACAAAAATCACGCCACCTGTTTCGTCTCAGGGTGCAGCAATTTCTGTTCAGACTTTAGATAACCCTAACGTGATGCGAAGATTTTTCAACCGCCAAATTTCAACGTGCTACTTAAATCCTGTGCTGTGTTATTAGTCAAATTAATTCTAATCTGAATTAGATCAAATCCAAATCCAAATTAAATCCTGTTTTGAACAGGGATTTGGTTTAGCTGTGTGTTTAGGGTGTTTCTAGTGTGTCTCCTATTTCGCTTATATTTATGGGCGATTGGGTTTAATTAGTTTAGCGATATCTGTAAAAAACTGTAGGCTTTTGTAATTGTGTTGTAGTATTTTTTGCAAAATACTTACCTCGCTTATATAACCTTTTGGTAGTATTGTGTTTTTTGATTGCGTGTGACGTTTACACTTTGTGGACTAAAAATGACTTGTTTGTTTTTACATGTTTCTAAATCTGTTGCGCTAATATTCTTAATGATCATAATTTTAGTTATTTATTCTTTAGACGTTGTTAGTTAGTGTTTATGCTCATTCAACAATTTAACATGTAGTTCACCTACCCTAGCTTGCTAGTTATCTTGCTACGGTGTAGTTATATAAATTTCCGTGGGGTGGGAGGAAAGTATATTCTTCATTGTTGAGGTTTGTTAATATATATTGCTCTGATGCGCATTGTTCGTACAAAACTAATTTTTTACATTTCGATTTTAAATTTTTTTATGTTTGGGGAGGGACGCGTGTTAAAAAATAGTGTGGTTTTTGGGGGGAGTATAAACAGAATTTTTCAGAATAAACCAGGGTTTTTTTTTTCAAAATCGGATTTCATCATTCTGGCGTCATTTTTAAATTCCTGTCGTCATTTTTATTTTTCGTTCGTCAAAATTAGATTATGGCTTTACAGTACCGTTGCGCTGCAGCAATATTGCTAGTTAGCGTTATCTTACATTTTTATGAAATTTAAGCGGTTTTTTTACCTAATTTTAGCCAAAATTTGTTGAAATCTGTGTTTTTTGGCCAAGAAAAGATGCAAATTACTAAATTGCTGTTTTTTGACAAGGGGGTCAAAATTAAGTAGACCGATGGGAGGGAAGGGTCCCACCAGGGGGAGGGGGAGGGGTATTACCCAAAGTTTTTGTGCTTTTTGTACATGTATGCTTGTACGTATATATATATATATATACATGTAGTCTCAGTTTGGTGGAGGGCTTTTTCCGGATTTTTCAAAATTTTAGGGGGTCTTGTCCGACATATTGGGGACTTGAACTCATAACGGCCTAAAAATGGGAATTTTTGTAAAATTTGTATATTTTTCGCAATTTTTTAGCTTTTTGCTCATTTTTAAAGCAATCTGGGGCAAATTTTTAGTTTTCTGGCACCTTTTTTAACTTTGAGGAGTTTTCTGGCACCCTTAACTTTAAACTTTAGATTTGCTTGTCCCGGAATCCCAAATCTGGGAGCTGCCCCCCTGACCCCTTGTACGTCTATGTGCCGAAGATTTCGGTCAAATTTAAAGTAAAAAAATTCTGAGAGAGCATGACCTTTCGATTTTTTGTAACAAAAAAGGGAAAGGTAAGGTATATCGCGGATAGATAACTATCCTTTGGCGTGTCCGCACTCAGATACGGTGCCCATCTCCGTTACAAAGCGTCAGGTCTGCCTTGATGGGCTGCCCCCTTCCTGTCACTTTGTTAGGTTTGGCGCTATATCTAAGTTGTTGAATGAAGTGAATCTGATTCTGAACTGCAAGAAAATTCAGACTACACCGTACCATCCACAATGTGATGGGATGACGGAACGGTTTCATCGGTTTCTTGTAGACATGCTGGTTGCCCTTCTGCCTCTATGCTTATCGGACAGCGGTCCATTCATTGACTGGATTCAGCCCTTTTGAGCTAGTTTACGGACGCCACCCGAGAGACCCCCTTGACGTGGTTTTAGCAGAGAGCACTGAGACCTTTAGCGACCCTAAGGATTATATGGCACATTTAGTTAAGGGTCTAGCGGAAACCTATCAGCAAGCTAAGGCTAGCATTGAGCGTGCTCAGCAAGCTCAGAAGGACCAATATGATAAGGTTTCGTCGGAAGTGAAGTTCGAAATTGGCGATAAGGTGTTACGCAAAGTAATACCTAAGGACTCTAAGTCCAGACCCAGATGGACTGGCCCCTATGTCATTGTAGATCGACTAGGACCTGTCACATATAAGATCCAGCAAAATCGCGAACAGCCTTTTTCAATTCATGTCAATAAGCTGAAAAAGTTTTTCGAAAGGTCCTAATGCCGTCTAAACGTAGCCTAAGTAGCTTGTCAAGTTCAGGTCTATTACGACTTAGGAGGCCTCAATTTGGACATGACTTGACTTACTTAACTTACCGACTTATGACTCAGACCTGAGCGACGACGCTACTCAGACAACTAGCTGGTAGACTATTGTTTTAGACATGACTGAAGACCGGCCAAGATCTCTTCCAAGGCTGATTCCATTCATTTCCTACTATCGGAAAAATAGCTGGTTATCTAATTTCCACGAGTGTACTATTCGAAAATGGGGTCTGACTTTTTCTTATGGTAGTGAGCAGGTTTACGCCTACAGCAAGGCCAGATTAGCCGACAGGCTCGCAGTTGCTACAGACTTTGGAGGTTCTGTGTTACGCGCGGGCACACCTATCGCTTGTAAGAGAGCATCTAAAGTCATGAACCAGTTTGTCCAACCTATGTGGGACATGGTTAAAGAACTGGTCATGTGGGGATGTCTGGTAGCAAAGTTTGACCAGAACCTTGATTTGAGGCGCAAACTGCTCGAAACGGGTGAGGGGGAGTTAGTTGAAGCGAATCAGCATGACCGATTTTGGGGAGCCGGTCAAACGCCTGAGCGGATCCTTACCGCAATCGGTCATCTCTCGTGCAGTTGCAGTTACTTTAGGTAATGTTTACGTTTTCGTAATGCTCGGAAACGGGAAACACTACCAAAGTTAGCTCTAGAATAGGTAGCTAATTGTTCTTCGACATTTCAGCTCAATGGCTGGCCTTGATTCCGCAACATCGGACGCCGATTTCGTCGCCGACCCCCTGCCCCCACTTCGCGACCTGACCCTGGAGGAGTTCGAGTCCCTGGGGATGTACTGCCACCTCCGGAAGCAGAGCAACCCGAAGGAATGGGACAGGCTACGGCAGAAGTTGGCCCTCCTGTAGATTGCCAGTGTGTCGTCCCAGCAGCCGTTGGAGGCCAAGCGGCGTTTTCGACGTCTGAGCCTGAAGTACCACGTTGACCGTGGGTGTGATCCCAAGCTGTCCAAGGAGTTCTTCTCCGCCTGGGACAGCTACGAGCGCTTCATGCGGGAAGCCCTGGCGTTCATGGCCGACCCTGAAGAGTGGATGCCGGACATTTGCCCCGCTCTGACCCCCAACAGCGCCGTAGAGGAGGAAGAAATTGCCTCCATCGTCCGAACCAGGGAGAACGGCGCCGGGCTGATCCTCAATCCGGAGGCATATATGCCAAAGGAGATTTACCGGCAGTTTGGGGCCCTCCAAAACGCCTATCTAGAGAGCGTCGATTGGGACCACGGCCACGAGGCTCTGCTGACGGACCTGATGAACGCTGAGGAGCTGACAATTTGGCTCGTCTGCGGATGTAGCTTCTCGGTGACTTCGGGTTGGTCGGAGCCGTGCGCGGGTGCGCCGAAACCGCCTCCCCAGAAGTCATCGACCTTGTGTCCGACGACGAAGATCCAGTCTGCAGCAAGCCACCAATTGCAACTGAATCCTGGAAGCGGCGAAAACGCAACGATTTTGGCCGTGGAAAGCGATCGGGACGTCTTCGGCGAAAACAACGGACTGACGGTCCCCACGTCGGATTCGTGAACGGACTGCTGAAGAAGCGGAAGCAAGACTTTCCAGAGGACTTTCTGCCCGCTGCCGCGGAGCGCCGAGCGGAATTTTACAACCGCTTCTTTCGGGACTTCTGGCCAGGTTTCGGTTGGTGTGAGGATGGACCCAGTCCACAGGCGTAGTTCAGTCTCGTGCGCGGGTGCGCCGCAGGCTACGTCAGTTGTCTGGGCCACATCGGCTATCCAACCGAAATTTGGTTGTTGTTTTTTTGTTTTGCTTCTTTTTTGTTATGGTGC